>VZRN01003773.1:882756-927220 GCA_013397935.1 Dasyornis broadbenti | reverse complement strand
TTTTTTTTTTTTTTAATGGAAGCTGCCTGAGTCTTTGTGTACATGCAGATTTATTCCAGTCCATGAAAGACTGTGAACTGTTTTGCATATGAAGAGCTCCACCAGATTCAGGTTTCTGCATACAAAGCCAAATATGAACTTACGTGCACACAAGGAATAGTTTTCATTCAGTGGCCAAAATATTTTATCTAGAGAACTGTAAAGCGGGTAAAGCATTAGTTTTCAATTTTCATTATGAGTGAACAGGGTCAGACACTGTTGTAACTCAGAGAAAGACTTGCCAGATACTATTCTATCAAACAGAATTGTGGGAAAGTAGCCAATGACTTCAACATTTACAAATGAAAGTATATTATAGACCAAGATCTTACTCTGGCTTTGCTTGTCTGATTTGGTTTTTTTCTCTAGTTGCTGCTTGTCCATGCAATTTGCAAGTCTACCAGGACAGTCATTCTTTTCAACATGTATTCTTGTATGTGTGTGTGCGTATGTATGTGTAGAGTGAGAAAATCATTGTTTGCCATTAGAAAAGTCTCTGGATTAATAAGTGTACCTACACCATACTAGAATGTGGGTAACTACTAAGAGCTCAAAAATGTACAGTGCAGATGTCTGATTCAGGGGAAAAGGGTTAATCCAAGGAAAAGCTGCTGTAGAGAAGAGGACAGACACATAAATTTATTTTGAAGAGAATTATCCTGTGTTCTTTGACTCAAGTGCTTTTCACTATTTGTATGCAAATAATAAAAACTAGCAAATGACTCAGGATAAACCTGGTCAGGGGCTAAGATCATTATCACTATAATCAGAAGTGAATGTTCCCATTTACTAAAACAGGAGAAGACTGGATGCATTGCAGCTGTTGAGCATATTTTCAGCAGTGCAACTAAATGGGCAGCCATTTACTCCGGGCAAATTCTTTTTTAAAGGAAGAGGCGAAAGCTAACCTATTCTCTTGTTTTCGCTGATGGTCTCTATGCTGTGTATGGCTGCTTTGTTGTGTGCTGATCTTCTGGCTGTCTGTCAAATACATTCAGTTCTCCTGGGGGCACAGGTGAAGGTGGGGGAATAAAAGACAAGACAGATGTGTAGTAAGGATGATTGATATTGTGTAACAGTTAGCAAAAAATGTACTCAAAAAGCACCATTTGCAGATTATACTGGGAGAGAACAGTAAAAGAGAAGCAGCTTGCACAATATGCTCTTCAACAGATATTTATATCCAAGAATCTCGAAAATTAGAGGAGATAATGCAATGATATTATTTCATCCACTACAGAAACTATGCAGGACTGGAGCAGCATGACGGTACTTTCGATAGTTTGAGAAGCTTCCCATGCACTCCAAGGCAGAGAGGTGGGTCCAGGACAAGAACAGGCTGGCTCACCCCGACTATGGAACCAGATCCCTTGGTACTATCCCCTGCTGCAAGACCACAGCCAAGACTGGGCTATGACACTGCATTCCCGTTAAACCTCTGAGCTGGTGACCTCTAGCTGTGAGTATCAGTGCCACCAATTTGTACAAAGCAGCAGCCTTGGCGAGCCCCAAAGTCACCTGATAGGTTTCAGGGAGTAAAATGGATCATGCAAAGCCCTTACACCGTGTCAGACAGACATCTTGGCACGGAGCTGGCTGCACAGTGACCTCCAAGTTGATTTGCAGCCAGTTGCTTTCCTTCAAAGCATAAGGTTTGCCTAAATGTGTTTGGATTGAGGATTTAGAAAATGTGAGAGGGAGAGGGAAGGAGAAGTACTTCAGCACAACAGCCAAGTTTAAAACTGAAAGAAAGGCAAAGATGATTGAATGTAATTCTTGGGAGAATCGTAGGCTGGTGTGACTCAGTTCTTGAGGAGGCACTTGAGCAAATCTCCCCTTGATAATGAGGCTCAAAGCCTCAGAGGTTGGAAGGTCCTGTTCTTTTTGACAGACTCTATAATAACAAACACCTCTCTTGGAAAAAAATTGTTAACAATTACTCCCTGTAAAGGATGTTCTTTCATCCACAGAACAGACATATTGCAAGTTGCAACTCATTAAAAAGATTCTCTCTGGGCTCCTGTCCAAAATTAGTGCCAGCTTTCTCCAAGCATCTGAGCAAACACAACTGCCACCATCAGTGCTGCCTTCCTTTGGAAAAATTCTTTGATGCTCAGTGGCTGTGGTAGTCAGCCAGCCACTAACACGTGTCTGCAGTTTCCTCCTGCTGCTTGCAAGGTACTACCAGGCTGAACAAAGCTGCACCGCTGCAAGCTGAGGTCCCTAGCATGAGGTCTTCTAAGCCCGCTCACCTCTGAGGCCTCGTGTGGCTCCAGAGGTGTGTTATCCAATTGGGCTGTAGGTGTGATACAGCTCGCTCTGTAAATGCCAGCGCAGAAGCAGAAAATGTTCTAGCTCAATCACAGGAATGTCTTACAGCAACACAGTGTCATTTGGCTTTTCCTCTATGCAGATGTCCAGGGTTTTGATAGAAATCAGTGGGAGAATGAGGCTGCTTATACTGGGATGGAGAGAGGCCAGCCTGCTCAGAGCAGAGAGCCAAGGGTAATAAGCAGGAATTGTGCAAAGAGGAGGCAAGTCTGAGCTCATGCTGCTTTTGGGAGTGTAATTCCCTTCCAGCAGGCTGCAGTACTGCAGCAAGTCCTAATAAAGATATAGTCTTCCAAACACCCATGGATTTGGATGCTAACACCAATGACAAGGAATGGAGCTAGTGAGGGGCTTCTCGTCTCTGCCAGTGCCAAGCAGTCATTAAATACGGCTGAAGTAATTCTGGTGTCAACTCCAGAAGTGCTTGGGGAAACAGGTGAACATCAATATTGCATTTGCAGGTGTCAGATGCTTACAGGATCAGATGGCTGCTGAGCAGGGAGCTAGAGTCAGGTACCTGCAGAAACAGGCATCAGGTAAATGAAGGTGTTGTGAGTTGGCTCTGACATGAGGAACACAAGGTTTCTCTGCTGTGGAGATTGGTGTAAGGATTGCAGGGGACTGTAGTTTGGCAGGTCTCCTCGGGACAGCTGTTTGTGCTGTGGGATACATCCCAGGCAGGCCTCAGCTCAGTCCTCAGTGTGTTTCACACACAACACTTGCTCCAGGCAGGAGTTTCAGGCCCACCTCCTTGGATGTTGAGTCCACTGTGCCACCACACAGCATGGGGATGGGTTTGAGAAGCACTTGCTCCACTTCCCCTACCAACTTGCTGTGAGGGGAAGGATAAAAGGGATTTTAATTGCTAGCCTGTTTTCTCCTAGGAGAAACAGGAGTTTTAAGAGGGCACTTCAGTTCACTAGATAAAAGAGATGCTTAACGTTTCATATCTGGAAAAGATCTAACAGATGTTTACTTTGTGCCTCACCAGGGCTGGAATCCTCACTATTTAATACTACTTGGCACTTACAGTGTGCTAGTTAAGGACAAAGTATTGTGCAAATATTAATTAACCTTCAAAGAATATGAGAGGTTCCTTCTTCAGAGGGAAAACCCAGAGGGCAGAGATCTTAGACAAGGTCACACACACAGCATCGCTGTTGTTTCAATATCCTCTGGTTTGAGAGAAGATCCGCAGGAGGAGGGGAATAACCTGAGGAATGGGGACCTTGCGAGGACTGTTGAAATGACTGATGGGTGAAGACAGGGACAAGCCTTTTGCTGAGCCAGGCAAAGAAGAAATGCCTAAAGGATATTGGAGAAGAGGGGTGAGCTGCAGAATATGTTCAACGACAGGAATAGCAGGTGTGTTGATGGGATTAAACTAGAGCAAATTGCTTCCAAAGAAGTCCTGAAAAACAGGGATTAAAATAATTGAAAGGTTCCTGAACTATAGTGCTAAGTACAAGGTGTTAGGTTTCACCTCTGTTGGTCAAATAAGTGTTCCAGCAGTGGCACTTCAAATGTCAGCACTTGTCAATATTTGCTGCTGAGTGACTAACTCAGCTGAGGGTTTGCCCTGAGATGCAAAGGATTCCTTTGTGATCAAAAAAGGAAATATGATGGCAAACATGCTGGAAAATATAAGTAGGAAATAATTTTATATGGTGACAAATGGATATCATATTCGATTTCAAACCAGATACAGTAGAACCTAGTTTTAATTTCACTGGCACTCACTGTGTGGAACTAGCATGCAGAGACTTGCAGTACATTGCAAGGTAATACTGAACCCACAGGCTTCTAAAAGAGAGATGAAAATGCATCTTAAAAGAATGGTGGAATGTATTCCATAAAATGAACTCTTTCTTTTTTTTTTNCTCTTTTTTTTTTTTTTTTTTTTTTTTTTTTTCCTTTTTTTTGCCAGGAGAAGTGTTCTCTCCAGAGACACTGCTTACCTTTGCACATCTGATAAGAGACTTGAAAAGAATTTAGTGCAGGTGCCAGTTGAAACAGTCACCTGCAGTCCTGGGATTATTCTGACTTCCCACTTTCCTTTTAAAGTGAAAAAACAGTACAACTTGACGGTGTTACCATGCTGCCCAGAAAGGAAGTTTTGAAAGACTCAGTGCCTAAACAAGATTTTCAAATAATTTTTTCTGCTTTTCTTACTCCATGGCCCTGCAAGTTAGTGTTCAGGTAGGAGGCTTATTGAAAAACATTTTTCTTGGATAACAGCAATATCAAAAGTATCCAACTATAGTTTAAGCCAGGTTTTATGGATCTGCCATTTCTCTTTAAATAATTTTGCCATTCTGCAGCAATTTGCTTATTTCTTTCTAATGTCTCTGAATAGCCAACAATTATGCATGCAAAGATCAAGAGGAGTATACTTACGGAATAAGGCAGGCAGCCTTTCTTTGAAGACGGAGGAAAGGTGGCAACTTACACAGAGTATGTATGAGAAGCAAAATGAGTTTTTCCGTCAAGGACAGTTGTGGAGTTAGCAGCACAACTCGGGCCTTCTGGCTCTGACACCAGTTCAAAACTAACAAAACAGAATTTCCTTGGAGAACAATATTACAAAACACAATGCTGTCAAATAAGTGGTGTATTCTGCCATATTTTGTTATCTTTCCAAAGGGCCACTTTAAACACACCAGTGAACTATACAGAACTTTGCAGACTTTTTTTTAATGTTGTGGATTATATTAATGTATCGCCACAATGTATTAATGTGGTTTATCAGTATACCAGATTCAGTAGTCAATTTGGCCAATTCTGGAGCATGATTTCATTGGCTTACTGTATCTTAGTTACTTACAAGTTCAGTACAGCAAGCTCCCTTCTTAAATTAGGGTACTTTGGTAAATCTTTCCATAAATGAAAATGTAAATTTCAATGTCTGTGCTCAATAAGGTATTGTTAACTTCATTAAAAAAAAATAAAAATAAAAATCTATCTATCATAATGCCATTTGGGAAAACTAAGTCTATTACCAGAAAATTCAGCTCTTTTCAATTTTCAGTGTTGCATTTGAAAAGTAGGCCATTAAAATGACAGTTCAGTGCTGCAGAGCACAGATTCTAAGTGACTCCTACCTATAGAAACACAGGATAACTTAAAAACTGGAATTAAATCCTTCCTAAAGAAGTGGCTGTAAGACAAGAATGCTTTTCCAAAATGCTGTTGGTGAGGAATTTCTAAGACTGAGGGAATTTTAAATTCCCCTTTGGTAGCTATAAATAACTTCTTAGCCAAGATGAAAATCAAGAAAAACCATAGTTTTGTTGTACCCTGCTCTTGTCCACTGAAGTCACTGAAGCGCTACAGAGAACATAATTTGGCACAATGTCTTTGTTACTTGACACTTGCATGTATTTCTTGTATGACATTAAGTGAAATGATTTTAGCTGTACACCTGCAGAATTTTGTTCCTTTTCCACTGATGACAATCTGAAGTGATTACACTGATACCTGTAGGGGGATCCTAATTCCACAATAGTTTCAGAGCCAAATTTGCCACCCCACTGCTTAGCTCTTAACCATGGTATTAAACTTCTCAGTGCACTGGAAAATGTTATGAGGCAACTGCTGGGTTACCGTAAGTTTGGCACACAGCGTTTGCCAAAAGGCAGGGCTGTAAAGGAGGCTTTAAAGGACCTTACAAGAACAGGTATCCCCCAGTGATATGGTATTGCTTATACTCATTATAAGCTTTGGAGTCTTTCCAGAAGCCTGAAGATAACCATGTTGATTCTGGACTGCAGGACTCCCTCCGGTTCCCAGCTACACCTGGATATCTGTAGCACACGCGACAATGTGCCATCTGATGGATCAGGCGTGGAGACTGAGCACACTGCTGAGGTCTAAAGTGCTTGCAGTTTGCAACAATCTTTTAATTTTCAGGCTGCATTTCTTTGGGATCAGTTTGTACTTGTACTTTTACCTAGACAGCCCTCCTGCCTCCTTGATGTTTACAACCTGGTATTTATATGCAGCAGATGCCTGTTCTCTCAGCCTTCATTCCTCCAGTGTAAGCAAGGCAAGCAGTTTTAGGATCTTCTAGGAAGACTTTCCACAATTTCTCACCCTGCAGTAGCTGCTCTGTGACTTTTACAGGTTGAGATTCTCTTTCTGGGGCAGAAATTACCAGCACTGTTTGCTACATTCCCTGTCAGTCATCTCTTGTTCTTTTCAGGTGCATTAATATTTCATGTTGTGCTTGATGCATCAATATATCTGTTCAGTATTGTAGATGTATTCTGAGACTGACTGTACCAAACTGGGAGCTTTCAGCCATCCTTTGTTCAACTATTTTGTCCCCTCACCTTTTGTATATTTTGGTTTAAGGTGGATGTAATTTTGATCACTCCACCTAATTCCATGTTTCCTGGGGGCTCCCTGTGGAATTGAAAGGAGCAAGAAGTAGGATAAGAGCAGAGGATGTCACATGATGCCTGCTAAAGTAAGCTATGATGGAGATCAGCTGTTACAGTAAGGTGTCACCTACTGTGTTCCTTGGCAGTTCCTCTTCAAGCAAGGGTAGAAGGGTGCATGCACTTGGAGCCTCAGATGTCCCTGTCATCTGGTACCTCAGCTGAAACATCTAAAGCAGTAGTCTGTTCTAAGCTGTGAGGTTTTAAGCTCTGGTAACTGAACTAAGGATGTCTAGCCAGCCCCCCAATTGCAGTGGAGCAGGAAGCTGTGCTGGAGGGAGGGGAGAACAACTGGGTGCAGTGTCGGCTTCAATTGCCCCAGCCATAATCAGCACTGAATTTCTGATAGAGCCTTTTGTGCACCTGCTGTCATCATAATTGATAAGTGAAGAAGTTGGTCCTTCAGCTCAAGTGGTAGAGGTCTCCTTTATGGGACTGAGAGCTCAGTATCCAGTCCTGACCAAAACCCTGCCAGAGGGAATGTTCGTCTTGGCTGCAGAAAGCAAGTTCAGTTGCCTTTGAAAATTCAATATAATCCTCTCTTGGTGTTATACAGACAGCAGTGTAATAGATGTGTGTGAGTTATTGATTTATCCTTCAACTTCTGTCCTTCATTTTATTCACATAACTTTATATCACAGGTTTTATGACTGATAGAAAAATGTAATTCTATTTCACTGTGCAGGAAATGTTTCTTGTGCCAATTTCCCTAAAGGAGATGAGTGATTAGTGACACAATCCCTGTGTCCTCACCATCGTCTCTGATCACCTGGATTGTGCAGAACCTGTTTTTGCCCCCCAGTCAGAAAATCAGAGGAGTCTCAACAGAAGTGCAGATGCTGAGTAACAAATAAACATTACTGTTGCTCATGGGTGAAGAAAAGTATTTTTATGAAGACCAGCCGTACTCCAAATATCTGTTCAGACAGACATTAGCTTTTGTGAACGGTTTTAAGTAAGAATACTGGTGTAGCTGAACAACAGCTGCATCAAATATGATCAAAGAGCATACTAGATCAATTCTGTTACTCACATGAATTTCTATCACATTTGATCTGAAACACTGAGAATATATTCCCTAGTTGCTATTTCAAGTCTCCTGTTTGCTGATGGATTCCTCTTCTGCATGATGGCTTGCCACAGTATATCATTGAAATATAGTGACACATTTCTTAAGCATATTACATTCTCATAAGAAAACAAAATGGAAAAAAATACTTTGTATCTTTATCCTACTTCTTCTGTCAGTCAGTAAAATTGATTGACTGTCTTCTGTTTCTTTCTTTTCATTCATGATTGTGTTTTTGTTCAAATAATTGATTTATCGTGTATCTAATGATTCTTTTCTGGTTTTCAACTTGAAAAATATCCATGCCCTGGCTCATTACTGTAGTATTTGTCATCAGAATAACACCATAAATCATTTTGAGCTTAAGATCAGACTGGGAAGGTGGAGAAAGGTCTGCGTAATTTAAAGACGTGCAGAAGAGATCTGAAGTATTTTCTGCTTTAGAGAAAGATTTTAATTATCTAATAATAATAAGGTTTTACTGGAATTAGGGTTTCTCTAGAAGGTGGATACTGCAAACTGTGGGGTTAGAACAACAGATGGCATGGGTTTATGTGTGGAGAATTTTGGAGGTACCTTTTGATGGATTTGAGTATTGTATTGGCAAGAAAATCTTTCATCAGTGTTGGCTTTGGTGTTCATATTAGAGCTCAATGGCTACAGGTGTTGTTAAGTGAAGTATTCAACCAAAGATCTCCTGGAAAGATGCCCTTGGTGATGTGGAATTAAAAGCATGGCTTATGTCAGCACAGGGAGAGGGGAGAAGAGTCACAGCTTGTCACAGTCACAGGGAAATGCCACAAGAGACAGCTTGGACATGGGTTGGACCATGGTAGAGACAAATTGCTTAATAAAGTTTCTTTCTGGCCAGGGGTCCGAGGCTTCTGCTCTCACAACCAGGAGCTTGAGATCTGGACATGGAGTGAAGCAGAGAGATCAAAGATAAAGTTTGTGTGTAATGATATGCCTGTCCAGGGTATATTTGCAATCCCCCTCCTCTGACTGTTGACACACAATCCGTTTGCCCCATGGAGGTACCTTTATGAGGTATGAACATACAAAAGTAGATTGAGGAAAGTGAGAAATGATTCTTTGGTATCTAGTGTGAAGTTCATGACCATGAAAAATAATGCATTCAATAATTTCAAAACAGGTTTTGATATATCTGTATCTAGATATATCTATCATCTATATCTGTACCAAGATGATCTTTCAAACCTAACTTCGAAGGGGTTTTTTATGCCCAAGGAGCACAACAAATAACACAAAAGTAATTTTGTTTTTTGCGTGATAATTTCAGCAATTTCAGACTCTCACATTTTAAAAAGAGTGATATATGGCAAAAATACTTAGGTCCAAATTAATCTTTTATTTAGAATAATGTTTACCAATTGTATTTCTGTGAGGGGTACTTTCTTGGTCTATAAGGTCAAGTGAACATCTGGTTTCCTTTGTATCTGTGCTATTGTAATATGTCCTCGGTGATAAAGGTGTCACCTGCAAACAAAATCTCATCCAGTCTGGGAATGTGCTAGTTAGCTGGTCTTCAACATACTAGAAAATGTGATTTACTAGGTTTGGACTGTTATCTGTATTCTTGGATACAGGTAGAGAATTTCTTCACATACATTTTAAAATCGGTTTTACTGATGCTATCATAAGACGAATAAAACTCTAACATTGTCTTTTTAAATTAAGAACTTGAATATTACGTACTTTTAAAAAAACAAAGTGCCATTTAACTTCAAAGTTTCAGTTAAAGATGCTCGTTTCCAAGTCAGCTAATGCCAAATTTTGCTAGATCAACACAGGCTTTTCAAATCTGAGCTTAAAAAAACAACCTGAGGGAAGAATGTTGTTGATGGAGTGAAATCTAGAAATGTATGCTGACACACAGCGAGGAATTGGTGCTAACTGCTGTGTGCCATCTTCATGCCTGCAATGTGCCCACAATTCACTTCATATGAGAGAAAATGGGCAGCTGGGCCTGTTGAACTGAAGGCAGCAAGCTGTGCTCCCTTGCCATTAAACTCAGTAAAAACACTGTTCTCGAAAATGTAACTTTTCAAAATGACTTAAACTATTCTGTACTTTTCCACAGAAATTTCCATAAATGATTGGCTCTTCTAACTCTGACTGAAACACTTGAACGAAGAAGTTTCAAGCTGTGGTCAAAAAAACTTACCTGTCCTCAGAATTTTTTTTTGCAAAGAAGAAAATGTGACTGACCTTTTAAGGTACTGTAAGGTGAAAATAAGACAGAAGTTTAATAATTTCAAGTTTTTCTTAGTGAATGAGCTATACACTCTTGCTTTATATCTCTTGAGTACAGCTCCATTATTGCATTAACTAAGTTCTCATACTTAGCTACAATAATGTCATTTGCATCTATCTTTAAATAAGGATGATACGTTAAGACAAAGCCATAATTAGAATTGTTGTATCTAAATATATGGAGCAGTTAGGTAGAAAAAGTGGTGTAAAATTCTTTTTCGATTCTTCAAGACTTCAAATTGTTTCTGTCTCACCCTTTAACTTAATTTACCAAACATAAAATCACTGTCTCATTTGGGAAAATATTACCCAAACAATGCCCAAAAGTCTCATCAATCCTCACAGTTTACATTTATCTTATAAAATGCTTATGCTATAAAACAGAAGACAAACACAGGTATTGTGGACAGCATGTGGGTTGAAATAAGCTGCCCTTTCAGAGGCATTTGTCCTCTACACAACTATTATTTTCTACCTGCAGTGAATCTGTACAAAGGTTTCCTGCACAGGGAATAAATTATTGGATCTATTTTAAAAGGACAAATATTATACTGCAAGCCCTACCCATGCTATCATGGCCAAACAGATGCTAGAGGAGTAGAATTTAGACATTGTTTTTGCAGAAACAAAAGGTTTATCACTGGAGTGGTATAACATTAGCAGGAGTGCTGACCTACTTACACACCATAACACTCTGAGGAGCCTCTGGGGAGATTGGAGACCCTGCAGCAGGGCATGTTTTACAAGCCAAGTCATGAAACTATGACCAAAAGCACAACTTTTTTTGTAGCAGCTGTTTATTGTTGACAGAAAAATTATTGGGCAAATTTATTACCATCTTAGTACGGATATTTAAGGTTTATGTGTCTGATTCTCTACTGATTGCTCTAGGCTTCCACTACTTTCATTGGAGAGCAACCCACACATGCAATCTCTCTGACCTACTTTAACTACCTCCAGATGGGATGAATTTCTCCCTGGAAGTGCCTGCCTGTCCCAGCTGCTCCCACTGGGAAGCAGTGAAAACAGCTGAGAGTTTCGAAACTAACTTTTTGAGACCTAAGTGAGATAGGTCCCACTCCCGGTCTAAGAAGAATTCCTCCATGATGTACAAATACCTGAGATATGTTTTGTAAAGCAAGGAGTGTGTTCTCATGACCTCCTTGTGAGTGTGAGTAATGAAACCACCATTGACTGAGTTGCTATGGGATGTGTCCTCAGCGCACCGCAGGCTCTCTTCCTGGTGAGTGAATAGATAAACCATCCAGCTTTTCCACTTAGATATTCTCATAGTGTACTTCACGGTGGAACCTAGAGATAGCTGAAGTGGAAAAGCTGGATAGCATCACATCTACTCACCCTGGTGACAAAGTGATGGGAGAGATGTACCCAGCACAGGGAAAATAAAATAGCTGAGCCAATTTTACTGAAAAATGTGAATGTGTTTTATGCAAATACATCAAAAGGGAGACCTTACTGAGGCCTTTCAATATTTAAAGGGTCCTATAAGAAAGATGGGGATGGATTTTTCTGCAGGCCCCATTGTGATAAGATAGGGGATTATGGTTTCATATCAAAAGAGAGTAGATTAGACGTTAGATATAAGGAAGAATTTTTTCACAACCTGGGTGGCAAAACACTGGAACAGATTACCCAGAGAGGTGGAGAATGCCCCATCCCTGGAAATATTCAAGGCCAGGTGGGATGGAGGTCTGAGAAACATGATGTAGTTGAATATATCCCTGCAGGGGAGTCGGACCAGACGACCTGTAAAAGTCAGAGGATTTGGACAACTTGTAAAGATCCCTTCCAACCTAAACTATTCTATAATTCTGCGATTTTCTCTGGGCTATTGAGACTCAACTACTATTTAAAGTAGTTAGTGTTATTTCCTCTAAGGCTCTAGAATTTATGACCAGTAAGTGTCACTTTGCACTAATGTGAGGAGGTTATTGTAAACTGGTTGTATGAAATTGAAATTATACAAGAATACAGACAAACTTGCTATCAGGCAGAGTTGCTGCAGCTCAGGTGCCTCTACTTCTGGTCAGTAGCAAGGCATGACAGTAACACAGAGACACCCAGTTAGCAGCACGTTATCTCAGGGCAGTAGCACAGCAGGGTATCACACTTGCACCAAACTGATGCCATATGCAAAACAAGCTGGTTTGAATTACTCTGCAGATGAAATAGGTAAAAATCAAGGAATAAAACTGTTTGAACTAAATCTTGTCTTGTAAAAAAATAAAAGAATAATTCTCCCAGACTTGTGGGTGAGCTCCAGTCAGCTTTAAGCCCTATCAAAACTTCCATCGACAAAATATCAACAGGCTTTTAACTTACTTTGAGAGATGCCTGCTATGGTTTGCCCTAAAACCAGGTGGGAAAAAGTGGTTCCTGGGTACAATTACCCATGTGTTTCCAAAGTATCTGCATCTTGGGCGGGGTTCCCTTTAACAGGTCAGCCTGCTGACGAATTGCTAGGTTTGGTAGAATTTCTGCTGGTTCTGATGGAATATTTTTCGTAATTTTCCTTTCTTTCTTTTTCTTCTTTTTTTTTTTTTTTTTTAAAAAGGGTTATTTAAACTCCCAGTAACTTCATAGCAAATTGTCTCACTAAAAGGAAGAATAAAATTCAGTTTAGCTAAGGACAGTGAAGAGGACTTAAGGAGAGGTAGATCCTCAGCATAGTTCAGAGATACTTTGTTTATCTGTGTTTCTGAATCTGCGTTAAATCTTCACCTGGAAAATGCTGAACAAAAAACGGGCACAACCCCATATCTTGTGAAGGTGATCTCGCTCCAGACTTGGTGCTCTGGATCCAAAGCTCATCTTTCCAGAGGGCTCTGGCTGAGCTACATATATGGAAAATCCAATCAGTTTCTAACATACACGTGAGATTCTAGTACACTGACTTATCCTGCCCAATGCACTGACTTCCACTTCAGGGAGAGAGGTGCAATATCCCATCTCCAGAGTTACTGTTGTTCTGTTTTACGCTGTTTGGAGGTTAGCTCTTCAGACATTCTATCTGTTTGACACACTACTTCTTATAAGACAGCTGTTATTTCTGCAACGCTATATAAATATTTATGATCAGCTCTTGATATGACTTAATTACTCTCATGCCCAAACCTCTCCTGTAAAGTGACACATACCTATGTGACTTTGATTTCACAATTCTTCCTGGATTTTCATTCTGGATTAGATTCTATTCACCTGCTGAAACAGTGAATCCCCAGTGAATACCCAGTAACTAGTGTGATTTTTATAATTCTATGTACTGTATAGCCTACATAAATGGCATGTACTTTTTTTTACACTAAAGCATCAAGTGTAACTACACAGTGAAGAAGCCAGAGCTGCTAGCACAGCTTTTGAGTACACCTACCACTTGTCAAATATTTGTTCTACAACAGCACACAACTGATCAGCCAAGACTGAGGTCTCCAGTGTGGTGCTTCACTGGTGCTCAAGCAAAGTCTAGTCCTTGCCCAGCCCCAGAGGTGGTGGAGAGGTGGGAAGAGAAGGGAGATCATGTGAGATGCACATAGTTTGCTTTTTAGAGACAGTGTTGGCACATCAGCTTGGATTCAAAAGTGAAGGGGCTTTGTCACCAGCGGTGCTGAGGGAACAGTGCCATGGCTCTTACCTGACATCCATCCTTACAGGTCAGAGCCAAGGAAGAGCAACATGTGTCGGGGCCAAGGCACAGGGAAGCCATCCAAGAAGGCATTGCAGAGGCGCTGAATGCATGGCATTGCAGTTGGCAGTTTGGCAGACCAGGAAGAAGGAAAAAGAAAAAAAAAGCAAGAAAAGCACCAGGTAGGATGCTTTTACTTTTAAATTTGACGTGACACCATGGAATGCTGATGTTCCAATTCCCTTGGTGTTTGCATTACTTTGTAAGCAAGCATTTATGAATTCGGCCAGAATAAAGGTGAAAAAGATGTGGTACACAGACATGCACACTGAGAAAATCTGATGTCAAGATTTTGCTGGAGAAATTTTGGGCTTTTCAGCATGTTTTTGTTTGTTTTTTTAGTTCTTTACTGCTTGCATAAACTTACATTATTTCTGTAATTAAGTTTACAGGCCCATAGCTTTGACAGATGGAATTATTTCTGTTATGTGTTCTGAGTTTTAGTCTATTAGTCAGCCATAATATATCCTAATACACAAGATTAAAAACCCCAAAACAAAACAAATATATACACATATATATATATACATACTTGTCTTTCTCCATGTGTGTATAAATTTTCCTCTTTTCTAAGGTTAGTTTTAGTTAAAAGATTCATAAAGCTGTTTATTTTATAATCAAAAAAGGATTCCTGTGAGAATAGTAGAAAGCTAAAATAATGCTTCTCTGCAAAGCTTTTTATTCCTCCCAATGCAGACACCACTGAAAGCAGCTAGCACAGATGAGATTTGCTACTGAAAAACAGACTCTGAGCAGAACAACCTGAGAACGTTGCCCATGGCTGATAATAGATTGTCAGTGTTTGGACATGTTAGATACTGCAAAATATACTTCAAAATATACTTCAAGAGAGCCTTATCATCAGCTTATAATTTTGGGGACTTTTTAATATTTTTACCAGTAAACAGAACTTTCCCTTTACTCTTCTTATCCTAGCTCTTTTTTTAATGCTGAGATTTAGATGTGGTATGTTCAGTGTACAGCCTGTGCAGGACAATCATAACATTAAATGGCATTTAAGGTTTTCTGTCTTTCTTTTCCTTCTGTCCTTCACATGGCTGCAACACACAGGTCCCAGAGGTCTTCTTTGGGCTTTTCCAGTTGTCAGGGCTCTGCTGAGTTAATGTGCTGGGGGAGCAGCCCTTGCTCCTTGTGTCGGTTGTCACAATGTGCACACAATTATGGAGTGCCACCCCAGGGCAGGGGGTGCATTGTTTGTGGTACTTAGCTCCGAAACTGTAGGACTGATTTTATTCTAGTGCATAGCAGGAAGATTCCTACTGGCTTGCTGTCCAGTTGCTCCCACGTCCTTGCTTAATCTAGCAAGGACAAGTGAGGCTAAAGGTGGACTTGGATTATGCCCGTGGAGACTCCTTATTTGAGAGTCACTTGTCTCTTCATAATTAAAAGCGCTAATCTTCCAGGGTTTCACTGTGTATATCTTCCAGCCTCTCTTTCCGCTTTCCTGTCATTTACACTGATTTCCCTTTTGACTTCACCTGGTTCTGTACACCCCTTCAGATGAGGCACACAATAGTTCATATAGAGTTTTCTTCCAGATTGATCCCGTTAATTTCTGCCACCACTTTCTAAGTGCTCCTAAAATTTGCTGCTTCTACTTTAGAGTGAAACCTAAATTACATCACAATAAAATTTTTAGTCAGCAGATTTGGGGAACCTTGGAGAAGAGAGGGGAAAAAACACATTGTTGTTCCTACCACCCACCTGGTTCTGGCTGAGCTCAATATTAAAATGCTGCTCAAAACAGAAGGAACAAATTAGCGCAAGAAACTCATGGAGGCTTCACATTAGTCAGGAGGTCCCAGGGTAGCTTCTGGTTTGGCTGGAAGCTAAACTTATGAGGTGAGATCTCCATGTTTACAGTCCTGCTTGAAAAAGTTTAGCTCAGAGGCTTTTCTGGGGACAGAGAAGGGAAATATTCCAAAATATGAAGCTGCCAAATCCTAGCACATCTCTTCTGTTAAACACAAAACTGTAACAAGTTCAAAATAAACAGGCAAATGTTTATGACCTTAGAGAAGGCAGAGGCATGAACAAGAGCTTCTCATTCTCACGGCTTTTCTCATTCCTCTCCATTTTGGGGTCTGCTGTTAGGGGGCTAATTTTGAGGACAGAGCATTGTCTCCAGCCTTTTTCTCTTTAGTGTGCATGAATCACCCAGCCTCAGAACAGCCCATATCTGGCTGCCTGTCTCACAGCACTGGGCAGCAAAATGCTGTTGCTCTCTTGCCTAAGCTATCTCCAAAAGAGAATGAAATGTAGAATGATAAAATGTTTTGCAGGCAGACACTGGGCATGGAAACACTAGTGATCTTCAGCTCTCACCAAAATGAAATCTTCCTCTCCTGTGAAAGGACAGAAAACCTAATAACTTGGGCCTATAGTCAAATCAACAGTGAATGGTGTTATACAGTGCTTCAGGCCACACTTATTTAGGGATTTCCATGTGAATCTGTGTACCTAACCTCAGGCATCAAGGCAAAGCTCAGATCACAAGCAAGCATCAACTCATTTTTTTTTTTTTTTTATTAAGGTAGCAGCCTTATGATAAAGGCTATGCTTGTTTCTACACTTATAAATAAAACCTCAATAAAACAGTAACTCCAATGCTACTGAACAGTTTAATACAACACAAAAAATATTTCCAAATCAATCTAGGGTAGAAAGGTTTATGAAGATACTGAATTTCCTTTTTTTTCCCAAAGGTTTATGTGTTATTGTCATTCAGAAACCCTGTGTGTATCAAAAATCAAGATATTAAAATAATCAGATATGAGGGCAAGTGAACAATAGAATAAGACAGTTTAAGTATGATGGGTTGTACGGCAGCTGTATAGAATAAAGTTCTTAAGCAAAAAAAAATTCAATATTGTATTTTGGATTTGAAAATATATCATATATGATGAAGTTTGAGTATTTACTGCTTTTATCAATGAATTAAACAGGAAAAGAAAATCGCATGGCAATGAAAACTGCTGCTAATGAAAAAGTTAGCAGTGCCAGCACTGCAAACGAGGATTTGAATATGAAATAAAGAACTTGACTGAACCTTTAAATTGGAATTGCAGAAATAGGAGAAAATTTAATAGGAACTTACAGCAATAACTACCATCATAAACCTGAGATTTACCACTAGAGAGGAAAGAAGAAGAAACATCCATGTGATGGTCAATCATACTCAATGAGATGCTCTAAAAACTTTCTAACGAAGAAAGGGAAAACAAGGCTGAAACCTACTGGATTAAATATTTCTGCTGCAGATTAACAAGTATGAAGCCATTGTACAAGCTACTGTTACAGCTTCTCTGGAAAACTGGTTACAACCTTGGACATGCAGTTTTAAAGAAAACCCAAATAAAAACCCCAAACAAAACAACGAAAAAGTGGATTCCAGCTGACATAGGTGCAGAGGAAGGTCACTCAGAGGGGCAGAGACCTTTTGTCATTCTGGTGGAGATTGGAAAGAGCTTGGATTGCTCCCTCTGGCAAAGCAAAATTTGTATAAGGCTGGGAAGGCTGTTTTCACGCTGACTGGAGTTGTGGGTTAGTGCTGTACATTGTGAGCAGCTAAATGAACGGTTCCCTGCCACGAAACCAAAGAGTACAGCTCTCTGTGAATAAGCGTTAAATGCAAGTTTGAAGAAAGTTTCCATTATTCAGATAGAAGTTTCCATTTTAAAAAGTCTTAGAAACTGGGCAACTATCCACAGAATTTTTAATCTGGAACAAGATAGATTTATGAATTGATTTATGTGGTGTGATTTCTGGAGATAGCAGGGGTCCGGGTGTGATGACTCAGAGGTGCAGTGTGCTGAATGTTCCACCTATATGCTAGGGCTCAAGAGGGTCAATTTATTTCATTATTTGCTACAAAAATACAGATTTCAAGCTATGCAGCAGAGTGCCCAGGAGGAATAGGAAAAAAAATTATACACTCACTATCTTTTTTTCTCTCAAGTGACTTAGACCAAATGGTGTAGGATTAAAAGGGAATAGACTGAGGTTTTACAGTGGGTGAGGTCCTTCAAACATTCCTCAAAGTCACTTTCCACCTCAGAAACAGGTTTGAATACCTAAATTTATTTTAAAGCTATTTTGCTTCAAGTATCTCAGATTCTCTCGTCTTCATATTTAGACTGTATTATGGGCTCAGAAAGCACATTTTACTGTCCTGCCTTTATTACTCTCCTGCTACTGAGAGATTTCAAGAATTTGGGGCTCTTCACCGTCTCTTTTTATCTCCACTAAAGCCAGTGTTTTCATCGGTATATTTTTGCATCAATAAAACTAGATATCTTAATTGAAATTGCCTGTCTATGAATATGAAAAGGAGCAGGGGCAAGAAATTCACAGCAGGAAAATATGCACTTTCCTCAAGATTTCCCCATTTTTATGGGCTCACCCATGCCACTTAGCATTTTGCTTCTTTTCTCACAGCAAGGTGAAGACTTTTTTGCTCATTATTAGTGGACGAATTCATAACATTATCTTCCACTTTCTAGGTCACCCAGTGCCACCTTCCAGAGCTGAAGTGACTATGTATTCTTATTCTTTTAACTGCCTCCCTGAAAAATAGGATGCCAAGATGTGATAGGAGAAATGAAGTAGGACTTTGGTGTGTCAGGGAAGAGTGGTGACAGTGAGGAGTATATCCCAATAAAACCTTGACTTCATGCTGAAATATTTCCTAATGTTTGCATAAGAGGTGCTTCTTGATGCTGAGCCTTCCTACAGCCTGTAGGAATTACAGGGACAGTCTCCAGGGGCTCAGCTGGCCAATGGAGATGCCTCTTCTGCCGTATCTACGCTGGAGTTAGATCAAAGACCTATCTGAACCAGGATTAGGTTAAATGCCCCCACAACAGCAGGAATCCATCTAGGGTAGCAGTGTGCTTACACAGATGGAGCCCACTCTGAGTTCCTTGCTATGGCAGCTAAGCTGCCATCAATCAGAGCACAGCTGGAGCAGTGACCGTGTTACAGACATTGTCTCTGTTTGCAAAGCGTGATGAAGTTGGGCCCACAGCTGGTGCTGAGAGGCTGTTTGAGAGCTGTGATGCTGTGTGGAGCCTCCATCCCCCTCTGAATTCCAAAATGATGGAAGTACAATACCCTTGCACCGTTTGGTAATGCTTGTTCCTGTGATGCCATAAAATTAAGTCTAGTTCTGCATCTTCTGGTTGATAAAAGTTGTTTATCTCCAGCTGAGAGGTTGGATTGTTTTATATTAGACTGATTTTACTTTTGTTTGAAGGTCAGCCTCATTACCTCCTTATAAGGTTCCTGAAGAATGGATTTAATAAGTATTGTACTGTAGCCCAAAGTTTTCTGTATTTTCAGACAAAGGTCTTTGGTAAACATAACATGGAACTGCACACATATGCTAGATAAGACATTACAATATTTCCTAACCCCTCCTCCGTGGAGGTGGGTTTGCCTTCCTACAGACTTCTACTGTTTGACCGCAGTACCAAAACACTAAATGTGCTGGACACAGTTCTCCGGCCCTGAGGCTAAATGGCCCAGGGAAATATCCTTTGAAGCTCTGCTATCTTGTGGTGAAGAATGTTCCCATTAAGCCTGTCTGTTGGGAATGGTCCCTGGCCCATGTGAAGTGCCAGCCCAGTACAGGGAGTGCTTATGGGCCCAGAACAACTGATGGTATCACAAGGAGGATGACTGTGTGCCCAGGTCTATGTTCCAGTATTGCTAATTGCTAATATTGACACAACCTGTGTGTCCTGCACTGTTCATAATCTTCTGTGGGCACCATGCTACCCTCTCTCTATCCTAAGAAGTCTTCCCTAGTGTCTGCCCTGAATACAGTAAAGTTAGCAAGAAGGACTTGTACCAGTCTTTATAATGATGCAAGATTTCCATTTCTTTCTCTGTCCTCACTTTCCAAACTCAGCTACCATAGTCCTTTTTATTCCCTCTGCAGATTTTCTCTTTCAGATCTCTTGCTGCTCTTACTGCTCATATTTCCTTGTATTTTCTCTGTCTTATGTTCAAGAATCCAGGCCAGGATGCAGTGCTTGAGGAAACCCTTCACTGGCACTCTGCATGACAGAAGAAATGCTTTTGTCTTATTGCACATCCCATCTCTGTAATGCTTTCCAAAATGAATGTTGCCATCCTTCTGCAGAGCTAGATTGCTGCATCCATACCAGTTTTGTGAGCCCTATAAACCTGGCTCTTTCACCAACACACAGCTGTCTAGCTGATTGTTATCCCCATTGATTTGTTCTGTAATAGCTTGCCAGGAATAAACCCTTTGCAATCCATTTGAGGCAAAGACAGGCTAAATTAATCTTGTTGATTCTGGACAGCTACATCACCAGTTCATTTTAAAATTTGTTCTGGTCTTTCACAACTTTTGTCACCCCTATAACTTCTCAATAACCATTTAGCCCCACATAAATGAAAATATTGAGTAGAATGAGCAGAGGAGAGACTTGTAAAACAACTCACTTGAAATGTCTTCCCATTTTGTTTCTCTTGGAGTCTTTCAACAATTGTTTGTGGACTGCTTTTATGATATTTTTAGCCAGGTCTGATGTCCTTAGGTAACTGGGGGAATGGTGCACAAGACAGTGCTGAGACCCAAACTGAGCTCAGATATATTTTCAAGACAAAGTATGTCCTTCCTTTCTCACTAGGCACGCATCCAATCTTGGTTGGGAAATACTTTTCCTACACAGAGTCAGAAAGAGTTGACCTAGGCAGGCAGTTCTGGTTCAAAAAGTTCATCCTGGGGGAAACCCTAGAAAATGTGTTCTCGAGAGTTTCAGTTAATGCATGCTGAGCTGATCTGCCGTAGTGTACAGCTTCTTATTTCAGAGAGTAAATACCTGGGACTGTGCTTTCCTGTGTGTAGTAATGCTGTGGTTGGAACTCTGGAGATCAATCATTTCTGAATTAAAGATCTTGCTTGCCCAATATACGTAACATTTGTAAACAGGGGTAATATCTTCTATTAAATTGGCTGATGTAACTCCTATTTTATATAAATAATTACCATAACAGTAAAATGAAAGAAAGAAATGGAATTGTTTTGTTGCTATTATGGTAATGAATGCATTAGAAATGCATACAAAAGCATCTCAGTGACTTAAGCCATTGCTCATATAAACTCTTGGCTCTCGAGTTTTTGGGATTGCTCTTCTGTTTTCTCCACTGCTCTTAAACTGCTTTAGCCTCCTTTTGCTGTAAGGACAGAACCTTGGGCCTGTGAACAGCGCTGCATTCAGCCCTCACAGAACAGAAAAAACAGGGTGCTTGTGACTACTGGGTGCTCACTCCAGGTAGAAACCTGTTACCTGAGCAATGATTCACAGTGGGATATACTTCCAGTTTTGCCATTTGTCCTCCAGCTGTCTGACTGCACTTGGGAAGTCCACAAAGGAAAGACCAAGGAGGAGGTCAATTTATAGCTTGGTGATAGCTGGTTTGCATGTCAGTTAAGATATGTAGGATGAGATGGTTTTTTGATAGTCTAGATACATAACTCAGAATGAAAATCAGGGCCAGCCAAGGATCTGAGACTGTGTAGGATGGGAGTGGACATGGAAGCATTTGTCCACCATGTAGCAAAAGTTTGTGCTGCATTATCTTAACTGAACAATTTCCATTTGCTTGTTGCTTGTAGGATCTGCCTAGAACACTAATTTTTAAGTGCATGAGTACTCCTGGGATCTGTTTACTGCACAGTTTAGACCAAGAGAGGATATTTTTTTTCAGCTGCTCCTCAGTGTGTAAATCCCCTTGACCAAAATATCTATCAACCTAGCAGAAGTGTAAGGGCCTGATTCTTAGAGGCACTGGTGGCTATGTTGACCTTCTTCGAACAAGGTTTTAATCCATTTTACTTTGACAAGACTAAAAGACAGTAAATGCTTCTTTGCCTATTTCTGTTCTTTTGCCAGTATGCAGAGCTCACTATGCAGCATGTGCTATTTTTATTCATGAGATTGGTACAAACTTAACATAACTACTTAATAACTAGAGTTTGTAAAATTAATTTCCATGTCGTCATGTAGAAGGTGATATATTATGCCTGTTGTTAATTAAACCAGAAATACAGATTTAAGAGCTGCTACAAAACAGACTTAAAAAAAAAAGAAGCCAAATTAGAAGAAAACCTTGTATTTTAACTCATCATTGTTTAAGTCCTGCACCTACAACACCTTATGCAATTATGAGATATTATGATGTAAGTTAATCATCTTTTATTGTTCAGCCTCTATGCTATAACAAAAATTACACTTTACAGTCTCTTTATAATTTATTTTTTAGCTTATACCTCTTTTTTCTCTTTCAAGGGGAAGATCTGTCCTTCTTGTTGGAAATTTTGGCTTGTTTAGAGTTCTTTGTGTGACTACACGTGAAAATATAAACCACTTTTCAATTTGGAACTGCATGCAAGTGATAGTCTTCTGACATGGGCAATCTTCTGTTCTTATCCAGGCTTGGTCACTTCATCAAGATGAGAATTCTGTGTACATTGTCTCTCTTACAGACACATATTAAGAATTTGCATGTGCAGATGCTCACACCAGAGGTCTCGATCTTGTGCCTCTCTGGCAACCCAAACATGAGCAATTTATTTATTTGGAAGAAAACTGTTTGAACTGACTGAAATTTAAGCCCGAAGAGGCTGCTTATAGAGGCCTTTGCCAGTCAAACAAAATTTCTAGTATCTTGTTCCTCATTCTTGGAAATGAAATTGGATTTCTCAAAAGGTTGGGAAAGAAGGTGATGAACACTTAAATCCCACTATGTGCATTCTCTTGAAAGCTCATGTACAGCTGTTCTTTGTTCTGTGCATAGTGGCATGACATTCATCATGCTGCTTTTTGTGGTCCTGCACTGTGCTAGGGTAGACTTCACATTGTTCAGCTCATGGAATTTCCCAGCCCTTCAGAAACGTGCCCATTAAATGTGTGACTTGAGCAGAGCTCTTCCACTCCTCTCCTTCTTCTTCCATGAGCCATGAACCTTTAGCCTTACATGGCTGGGGCTTTGCAACCTGGAAAAAACACCAACCAGGAAGTCATGCTGAAGCATGCAGTGGCATGGGGAAGGCTGGAAACAGTTTATAGTTCCTTCTAGTACAAGAATGAGGGGCAAGAGGTAGAGCCAGAAAATTGCAGGTTGAAATAAATTAGAAAGGAATCACACACAGTGCAGAAGGACATGGAAATCCCTGCCAGTGTGTGTTGGAGGTGCTAAAAGGTTGTATAGGTCTATAAAGCATGGGAAAAGCTTGTGTTAGAAAATTCCAACAAGGACTCCTAATTGCAAGCATACAACTTGAGAATTTCTGAGTCGGGAAAGTTCCTAAATCACAAGTTGCTTGGTCTAGGAAGGTATTCTGGGGAAACATTGCTGTTGAATTACCTGTTGTAACACTCTTCTCTTGGCATTCACTTACGTCTGCCATCAAAGACAATGGGAGAAATAGCTGCACAGAGGATGCTGAGGCTCGTCCACATGCACAGTGATTGATTAGGAGCATCTGAAGCTGATGGAACATGTTGATTTTAAAGGTACAAATCAAATCGTGTGAAAAATGAAGAAAGAGAGAAAGGAAAGGAACAGAAAAAAATATCCCTAGTACACAGCCATGAAGAGCACTGGTAAGGTCTCAGTTGATTGTCCCCTATGGAGACTGTCTCCAAGGCAGCCTTGATAAGCTGAAGAAGACAAGAAGCAAGACTTTTGCCATGCTATTTCCTAGAATTACATCTTTCATCAGAACCTGCCCGAGATCCCTACTGGTTGTTGCTGTGAGTGATTAGTGCTGACTGGAGTGTGTTTATCAGATGCAAATGTTGCACATTTGTTAGTTGTTAAGCTTCTGCACATTTGCTGCTGCCTCTGCCAGGGCCTCAGCATTACTAGGGCTGAGGTTCAAGGGCACTTTGGGCACGGATCAGCAACAGGGTGTGGAGGAGAAGTGGAGATGAGCACCTAGAGGAGATCTGCCAAGACAGCTGCCAGCAGGCAGGGAGATGTCACTTTGAAATCACCAAGTGTTCAAGTTTTTCAGATACCAAATTATATCTCAAGGAGAGAGAGAAAATCCCATGTTGTTTTAAAGCATTTAGGAATATTAAATGAAAGAGGAGAACTGCACAGTGAACACCAGTATGTAGTACAGGATTTATTTAAGCTACAGTACAACTGTTATTTATTAAATATATTTTTTAAAACATAATTAGGCATTTTGAGGATTAGTTTGCCTGTCATATTAAAAGAAATCAAATTTCCCCATTCTTCTTTTACAGAAGTTGCTTTTAGAGCAACTCAAAAAAGAAATAAACCAAAACAAACCAAAAAACCACTAGCCAGGCTTGTCATCTTGACACAGTGTACACTGTGTGAGCTCCCAGATCCTATCAAGTATTTACAGTTTCATGTTGAAAAGGTTGACAGACTTTCTATTACACAAGTGCTACCAGGTGCTAAAAAATACTTCAAAATACAATCTTATTTCAAGCCTGATTAATTTGTAGCCTTTCCAAATATCAAAAAGGGTGGAATTTCACCTTCCCAGATCTCATGTGCGCTTTTATTCTCACTGAGGGTTCTCCTGCAGCAGAGTACATCTAGCTGTGTATGCTGAAGTCAGTGAGATAATTCTTATAAGTGCACCTGAAATAAGCAGGTGCCTGCCTGTGTTTATCAGCTGTGTTTGGCTGAGCCCAGAGTGGATGTGAACAGTTACATCCACCTGGCATCCAGTCACAAGTGGTGTTCCCCAGGGCTCAGTATTGGGCCAAGTCCTGTTTAATATCTTTATCAATGATCTGGATGAAGTGATCGTGGGCACCATCAGTCAGTTTGCAGTTGAAACCAAGCTGGGTACGAGTCCTGATCTGCTGGAGGGCGGGAAGACTCTGCACAGGGGTCTGGCCAAGCTGGATTTATAAGGCCAATTACATGAGGTTGAACAAGGCCAAGTGCTGGGTCCTGCCCTTGGGTCACAACAACCCCCTGCAGCACTACGGGCTGGGAAGCTGCCCAGAGCAAAAAGACCTGGAGGTGCTGGTTGACAGCAGCAGAACATGAGCCAGTGTGCACCCAAGTAGCCAAGAAGGCCAAAGGCATCCTAGCTTGTGTCAGAAATAATGTGGCCAGCAGGACTAGGGCAGGGATTGTCCCACTGTAATTGTGAGCCTCACTAGTGAGGCCAGACCTTGAGTCCTGTGTCCAGTTCTGGACCCCCTCACTACAAGAAGGACATTGAGGAGCTGGAGTGAGCCCAGAGAAAGGCAACAGAGCTGGTGAAGGGTCTGGAGCACAAGGCCTGTGAGGAGAGGCTGAGGGAGCTGCGGATTGTTTAGCCTGGAGAAAAGGAGGCTCTGGGGAGACCTTATTGCTCTCCAGAAATGCCTGAAGGGAGGGTGAGGCCAGGTGAGGACTTGTCTCTTCTGCCAGGTAGCAAGCAATAGGACAAGAAGAAATTACTTAAATGGTGCCAGGGAAGGTTTAGATTAGACATTAGGCAAAATTTCTTCACTGAAAGGGTGGTCACACATTGGAAGAGACTGGCCAGGGAAATGGTGTCATCATCCCTGGGGGTATTCAGCAGATGTGTAGATGTGACACTTAAGGACATGGTTTAAGTGGTGGACTTGTCAGTTCTGGGTTAACAGTTGGATCTGATGGTCTTGAAAGTCTTTTCCAGTCTAAATGACTGTACTTCTATGATTCTGTGGTAAAAAGAACTAATGGCTATAAGCACAAGCTTGTTAAATATAAATGAAAAATGAAGAACATTTATTATTTGTAATCAATGAGAAACAAATTACCAGTGTTGGTAGTAGATTCCTAATTTTTAGATAACTTCAAATTAAGACTGGATGGAACATATAATTTAACAGAACACAAGCTATTTGGCTTCATATACTCAATCTCTCTTTATTTGCCATTTTTAATAGGAGCATTAAATCTTTTCATTCACTAAGGTTCCAGAATGATACACTACCTACAGACCTTATCCCCATTTCTTTTTCTATATAATACTAAACGTAATTTTATTGTTTGGAGTTTTTTGTTGTTGTTGTTGTTGTTACTTTAGTTTTATTTTGTTGGGGTTTTAAACTGTAACTGTGGGAAAAGCACTGAGAAACCAAAGTATAATACATAAATAAATAGAACATATTAAATACATTTTCAAAAATGGCTCTACTTCCCCTCAAGAGGCTTGAATCTAATATTCACTCCCATCCCACCATTTCAAGTCCTTCAAGTCCTTCAGCAAAATTCATGCTAATAGACCCAATATTGAGTTTTGCGTTCTGCTTCTACTGCAGTGAAACGCTCAAGAATGTCACATTAAAACAGCAAACATAAAAGTAATTTCCATTATTATTCCAAGCAAACAAATTGCAAACAAATTTATTGTAACTAATGAAACTAATGCAAATGCTATCATAGGGATTTGTTTTCTCTATACCTCACTTCTTCCCAACAGTAACCCAGTGCCTTCCGTATGCCTTGCCATGATAAACCACCATAAACCACCGTCCCCTCATATCATTGCCCAACTTCCCCTGCATTCTCTCCCTTTTACCTCTTCCTTTGGTCTTGAATGGCCCATCATTCCATGCCCATGTTATGCCTGTGTGTTTGTTGTGTACCTCTTTCTCCATGGCTAGGCCAGGGACTGTGTGTAGGTCACAGTAGCCCGTATGCCACCCCATGAGCCAGACAAAACACATGAAGAATTTGTTCTGGCCAGGTTAGGCCCCTTCTGCAACCTTTCTCTCAGCACAGGACATTGTTTAGATCTCTTTCATCTGCCTGGCCACAGACTTTCATGAAATTTGCTGATTCGTCGTTGACATCTTGCCTTTCTGTCAGATGGGCAAGATGTAGAGATGTAGTCGTCACATGATAAATGAATGGACAGAGACAGCATGATCATGTAAACTGCATTCCCCTGTGAAACCAGACTGAAAACCCATAAGTTTTGTATTAAAGAACATACTGGATTAATTTTTCTGGCCTGCAAATGTGTTTAAACCATAAATATTTGATGGGAGGTATGCAAGTTAGTGTAAAGCAGAACAAAGTTAACTGCAGATGAGGATGGTACACTGAGTGTTTGTATTTCCAGAAAAAAAATTCCATTTCTTTCACACAAACAAGTACTTTCTCGATAGTCTCTTTCAGTGATAGATTACTGTTAGAATTTTCCAGAAATACTCAAATGGATTTTGGAAACTTCATTCTTCTACCATTTACAGACTGAAAAACATTAACAGGTTCTCCTTCAAAAGGCTGAAAATTCTAAGCTAAGTGTAGTTACATGACATCTATTATTTCTTTACGTGTGTTTTTCCTACATATCCCTGTCTATGTTGTGGTCACCAGCAGGTCCTAAGGTAACCCCATGGAACAATTTATAAGAACAGGTGTTAAATATGCAGTGCTCCTAGCTTCTAGTGTAAAAAAAATGGAGACAACAGGAATCTGTGATTCCCTTTATAAACTCATTTAAATCAACTCTAAATTAATTGCTGCAATTGCAAAGAGTAAATAATTGCTTCTATATTATTTAAAGTATTAAGAATGCAAACAATGACAAAGAAGTCAAAGCTAGGAGGGTTTGAGGCTACACGAAGAACAACTTTACATGGTGGACATCCTTTCTGGTAGACCAATATTTGCAGATTTCAATGTAAAATGATTGCAAAAGGTATTAAAGTAAAGATAATTAACATCATGCTGGAGTACACTACTAAAACACTCTTAATTAAGCCCCCTATTCCCTGAGGATCTTAGAGGAAGGTATTATAAAATAGACCCTAGAAAATCCAGATTTAAACATAACTTGGATTTGAACTGATAAGAAATAATTATCATTGTGTATAATTATCCCAGCTTTCCAGTTTCCTACACAGGCCTAACAGGCATAAAAAACTACATGGGTTCAACTAATTTTTTTTTTTTTCGTATTTCATATTCACTTCCACATTTTTACACGGTTGTATTTTTAAAGAACTATTGACATGGAAATGAAAATTAATTCCCTTTTTTTATTTGATTTTTTTCACAGGCAATATTTTAAACTAGAATTGGTTTCTCTCTGCTCATTAACCACTTTTTTCTCTGCCAGACTCAATGTCAGGTTGGAGGACAAAAGTATTGCATGCTAATGATGATAGGTAGTATGTCTAAATGTGTTGGCATGTTAGATGACGTTTTCCGGAGGAAACAACACCCTCTGAGGACAAAATCAGACTTTGTTTTTCTTTTTAATTGGATAGATGTTTTCTATTTTGCACACACTAAGGAGTTTTGGCTTTTTCAGTGCTTATCTGATCTTCTTTATTTAAAACATTTAAAGAAAAAAAAGTCTCTTAGATTGCAGATCCTTCTGGTGTCTGAGTTTGGGGCTAAAATAAGGAGTAAAGAGCAGGCATAGTGGAACTTTGAGATACTCTACTCCCAAGCAAATAGAAACGTATTAGTTCTCTCTCATTTCTAAATAGACACAAAACACAAATGTTGGAACAATCACCTGCCAAGAATCTTCTACAAAGTCAGACTGAATCCAAAGGGTGTAAATGGATATGCTCACGGTTCTTGTGAGAAGAATAATGGGAGTTCAAAGGATTCTGATACAACTGTAGAAGAATTAGTGAAAACTGAATTATGGATTTGTTCATTAGGGATAAAGCAGACCTGTGACAATAGCCTGCATGAACACAAACAGCTCCAACAGGAGGTTAAAACCATTCCTTATGAGCGAAGCAGAGGAAGTTCTTAGGCCCAGAAGTTCTTGGCTTCTCCACATCCAAGGAGAATCGTCAAATGACTAGGATGGTTTTCTCTGTTTCCCACCTTTGTGGGAAAACACTGTGGGAATTTGAAACCAGATACACCAAAATGCTTAGGTTTTTTAGCTCTCATTCAAAAACAAAGTAGGAGTTAAAGAACTGATGCCTTGAGAAACTGCTTCTTCATTTCCAGTTGGGCTGCCATTCAGACGGACCTTAACAGGCTAGAAAAATGGGCTAAGAAGGATCTCATGAAGTTCCACTAGGACACATGCAGAGTCCTGCCCCTGGGGAGAAATCACCCTGTACTGGATATGACTGCCAGCTGGGGACAACCGGCTTGAAGGCATCTTGGCATAAAAAGACCTAGAGGTCCCGGTGGACAGCTTGTGTCCTCACAGCAAGGATTGCCATCAGCCTCCTGCATTACATTAGAAGAAGCAGTGAAGTGAATGGAGAAATACATCTGGAGAGCTGAGCCCAGTACTGGGCTCCCCAGCACAACGCATGGACATACTGGAGATAGTCCAAAGAAGGGCCATGAAGATGGAGGAAGGCATGGAGCATCTGATTTGCAAAGAGCGGCTAAGAGAGCTGGGCCTGCTCAGCCTGGAGAAGAAAAGCTCAAGGGGATCTTAACAGTGTGCATAAATACCTCATGGGAGGCATTAAGAATGATGGGTTTTTTCAGTGGTGGTCAGTGACAGGACAGACAAGCGGCACAAACTAAAATACGGGAAATTCTATGTAAGTGTAAGAAAAAAAATGTTTTTTTTTTACTGTGGGGATGGTCAAACAGTGAAATGCTTTGGCTAGATGGGTTGTAGAATCTCTGTCCTTAGAGGTACCCAAAACCTGACTGCACATGGCCCTGTGCAAACCTGCTCTAGGTGACCCTGTTTGTGCAGGGGGGTTGGATGACCCTCTGATTTCTGCTCTGGAGGCTTCTGTATGGACTGGCAACAATGGTTATTGTTTTGCCTCCTGGTACACTTTTAATGTTCCATAATAAATAATGTGAAATATAGTCTAAGAAATTTTCTGTTTGTTTTTAACATAATTTCCTTCTAATTTTTTCACCACTGATTTTTATGTGGAACTTTCTAATCAACACCAATTCCACATGTTTCAGGAAGGAAAGATGCATTAGGCCTAGTGCAACATTTTTAATGTAAAAAGTGCCAATGAGTAGGAGCTGACAGCTCACCCTTGGGAAAATATGGAAATTTGGCTTAGAGCTGCAGTTTAAACTTGGAGTTTGCTAGTTAAATTCCCACCAGGTCAGTGATTCAGTATATGCATTTAGCTTACCTAAGAGACAAGATATCCTAAAAATGACACCTTATTACAGAATGGGAAACATGGGATGAGCTATTAGCTTTCAGTCCTCTTCCTCCTCTTAGCTTATCTATGCCAATTTTAACTCCTGTATCTATCAAGGAAAGAAGAAAAAGAAACAACCATTAGACATATGCTTTTCACTATCATGGCTATGACGTTACAAGCACATGCACAGTCTGGATCATCTCATTAAATTCTGATGACAGGATGTGCTCAGATGCCTCCAGCTTCTTCACAATGCAGAAATGACCTTTTCCAGCCACTCACTGAAAATTAATAAAAACTGGTACAAAACCAATAGCAAATAATTTTAAAAGGATTAGCAAGCCTGCATAGTTCAGCATGTCCTGCTCTTTTGGAGAGACACCTATAACTCCCTTTCATGGAAAAAGGTTACTTTCACCTTTGTAGTGGCAGCCCTGGGAACAGTCTCCACCATTCCCTTCCACTGCAAACTTGATATTTGTTCACAGAGAAACATGTCATTCCCCTTCTGTGTCCTACCTTCCAGATAGTAAAACATAAAATTGTGGGAATTTTTTCTTTGGTTCCATATTGTATCAGTTATATCACCATCCTCTATCTACTGCTTAAACACTTGTTTTTGAATGAACTGTGTTTATGAAAAAGAAAGTGAAAGCTAGAGTTTAATGAATAATGAAATGAACTAAATTGCAAACACTTTATTTAAATTTTGGGGGGAAATTTTCCTTCTGTAAGATGTGAAAGTAATGAAAAATGAATAATGTATGGAAAAAATATCATCAAATGCATTGGATGAGATATTTGAAGAATATTATTCAATAATCCTTTGGGAAACTAAATGTCCTACATGTCTTGCTTCTAACTTGACATATGTCAGTTTTCCACATACCAATCAAATCTTTAGATAGCATTTGAGACTGTTATTGCAGAACACTTCAAAGAATATAAAGATAGGTTGGTAACAGCTATTACAGGGGATGATTTCAGAAAAAACCAACGCATTCTTCTCAAAGGAGATTATTTCTTTTCTTTGCATGTTGCATGCTGACAGAGCATTATACTGAGTTGTCACTCTTACATCTCTTTCCAGGATACTTGTGAACTGACCTTGGTCTCAAAACCTGGAAAATACTGATTCTTTTTCATTCAGTATATGGGCTATTGGCAGACTGAGGACGTATTTTTGAGAGCTAGAAATTGCAGGAGTACTCCTTTAAGTGCACTTGCAGGTTCTGTATCTTGAAGCCTTATCTCCCTAAATGTCAGGTTTTTAACCTGTAAAACATGCTCAACAGCTTTTATTTCTGCAGTCCTTTTCTCTTGTCTATTAAAACTGCAACAATTCAAGACCAAGGATTGTCTCTTTTTGATCTATTTGTGTCTCACCTACTGCAAGGGAGCGCTAGTGACCAGGAGTGCTGCAAGCAGAGCGGGCAAACAGGGAATGACATGCCAGTGTGGGCAGCAGCTCTTGTGGAAGGGCATGCAGGAAGGGTGCTGAACCCCTGCCAGTTTGGCCAGGGAGGGATGGCATCCACCCAGCAGAAAGCCAAGGCTCCTCAAAGTTCCACACCCACCACAACTGATGCAGCTGCCCAGACAGAGCTCTGGGGTGAACTTGCTGCCACTCAAGTGCCAGCTGCTGGGTGTGCCCAGCTCTGGGCACTCTGATGGCACTTAGGGACATGGTTTAGGGCTGGACTTGGCAGTGCTGGGTTAACAGTTGGACTCAATGATCCTAAGGTCTTTTCCAAACTAAACAATTCAATGATGCTATGAAACTAGTTAATCCTCCAATATTCTCTTTGCTTTTTCATGCTTGTTTTCCAACTCAGCATCCTGACTTAGAGCCCAAAAGCACCTTTCTGACATCAGAGTGCTCTGCAGGGCACCAGCACACAGAAGCTACAATTTCAGCAAAGAGAACCCATAAGGGTGAGCTTTAAGAATTTAATTTGTGCCTTAGGATAGAAACATATACCTCACTATTTCTGATGTCTGCTTCTACATTTCCTTGTGTCTGGTTGTGGTCACTGCTGTCCATTACAATTCAATCTTCATTTCAAACCTACTTTTGAAGCAAGAGTCCCATTTTTTGGAGAAAACCCAAAATCTTCAAGGGTGATATTGTATGCTATCAAGTAATAGAAATAGTGCCAAACTTCTTAATAGTTTGAGTTTTTTAAAATTGGTGCTTAAACCTATTACTACACTGTCTTGCTATAGCAATGTGGTCTAATGTGTGCTGCTCCACAGGCAGGTCACTGTAGCTAATTTTCTCTAGTGTTTTTCTTTGGCACCAACAGCATCCCTCATTAGTTTCTTTATTAGTACATTTAAATACCCTTGTAGCACCATTAAGTTTGAAATGGCTTTATTCTTTGTTCAGCAATATTTGTGTTTAACATATTTTCTCAGCCCACCCTACAGGATTCCCTACAGCAGATGTTGTGGTGCAGTTGAAGGAACGTGACTCAAATTGTAGGTAATAGTCCATGTTTATTTGTTTTGTGTAAGCTGTGGTTTCTATAGCTACTGTACATCTGCTTCGTGCCATTTGCTGATCACTTTCTGTAGTTGTCTCAGTCTAGATATTTAAAGCACGCTGTACTGATTCTGCTCAGCATGGCAATCTGACAGTGGCTCAACATGTGAACCAAGCTACAAATTTGGAAACATGTTTGAAAACAGCTGTTAAGTCTACATATTTATTCTCTATCTACTACTGGCACAATGGCCACCTAACCAAAAATTGAAACAGGCAGTGGTCCAGTCTCAGCAAAATACTTGAAAGCACAATTGACAGGGAGTGCAATTAGGCATGGTATCAAACAGGTGGCTGACTTGGGCTCCAGTGTGGGAACCCAGAGGCAGGGACAGCAAACCCTAAACTAACTGCTGCTTCAGCTTTACTGGTAAAAGTTAGAGTTTGTATCAATTTTCAGCTTTTTTTTTTTTTTTTACTGAACTTCAAGGTATTTGGGTCTTGATTGGAAAAACAGTAACACTCAAATCAGTTACAGTGTACAAAAATTTCTTTTTATTTAATTAATAAGCTCACTTATTTAAAATATAAGAAGGTAAACAGCACATTAACTGCCTTCAGCAACAGTCATGTAGCAACAGGCTGGGTTTTATTAGTTCATAATACTGGACATTCTGTCATCATCTGACGTTATGGACTTTAAAATTAAAAAATTAATGAGAACAAATGTTCCCTTTCTCTCTTTTCAGTTCTTCTTGAATATTAGGTACCACCCATGCTTTCTTTCAGCTCCAGCAGAGCTCTCAGATTCTGTATTTTGTAAGAAAGAAACAAATGCTTATAGTATAAGAGAACTTGTAGCTCTAACATAAATGCAAATTAGATCTATTGGTAAAAAAAAAAAATCAGATTCTTTACTCTGGGAAGAGTGTGACAATCATCAAGAAGAAAAACTTCATGAGATCTTATTTCCAGGGTAGAAGGGATTTTCTAGGACTAAGTATGAACATTTTAATAATTAAATGGATGAGTTTAAGCTAAGTATGACCTAAACTAGAAAGGCATTCAGGCTTGTTCTACTTGCACAGTGCATCACTGCAGGCCACAGTTTGCTCTATATACACTACTGCAGCAAAGTACATAACTAGTTTTCCCCAGTTTGCTCAAAAAAAAAAGTTTAATCTTCCATTTAGAAGAAGTTTCCATGGCTCTGTTCCAGCAATTCATGACACTGATGTGACAATAAAATGGCTGTTGTGCTGCTGGGACGAACTTGTTGCCCTCCAGGGAGCAGGGAGCTGGTGGCTGCAAAGGGAAGATAAAGCCATGCTGTGGCAGAGGCAGCTGGGAGATGGCTCCATAGGGCACAGCAGGGCAGCGCCAGCTGGGCAGGAGATGAGTGACAGTCTCCTCCTCCCGACTGGGGTGTTGGGCACTGGGTCAGGAACAACGCTGCTGCTGCTGCTGCTGCTGCTGCTGCTGCTGCTGCTGCTGCTGCTGCTGCTGCTGCCAAGCTGCTTCCTCCCCTCAGGAGCACGGGCAGCTTGAAGGAGTCATTGGCCGAGCATGGGCAGTAATGGGGCTCCTCTCCAAACACAGCCCAACCCAATTATTGTCCTGTTTGCTGTTCCAGCACCAGGAATGTTGAATGAGACTAATGCACACTTGTCAACCAGTGTGTGGTTCGATATGGCAGATCAGAGAAAGCGGTGGGTAATGCCAATAAAAGAGTGTTTGCTGCATGAGGCAGCAACATTGACCTGGACACATGGATCAGATTTAATATTCAGTCTTTCACTTTTCTGCTCCTTTAGCATCATTGCTTCTAATCATAATGTATTACCAGTCAGCCCAATATGACAAGGGGTTCATTAGGGAAGAAACCAATGTTGGTGAGTTGCAATTTTTTATTTCCTTGGATACACAGAAAATCAGGGGCATCATAGCTATCATATGAATAAAATGCATCCTGATGATATAGCAGCATAATCTGATTTTATGACACTCTTTAAACCAGAAAACAAGTTGAGTGTTTTTATACAAGCAAATATGATTCAAGTGTCTGAAGGAAAAGCTTTTTCTTTCTCGTGTGTAACTAAAGGATTTAAAATAATTGCTGAGAGGCAGCTATTTACTGAATTCTTAAGCTCACTGAAATATTCAATCAGCCTGATTTCTTTTTTTTTACTTCTAGTTTTTGCAATATTTTACAGAGTATATAATTATAGACAAATGATACCGACTGTAGCTGTTATATGATGTATCAAAAAATAAAAGGTATATTACAATTATATAAATTCTTCTTCAAGTGCTAAGCTAACTCTTATACTTTCCCTGCAGCCACAGAGGCAATGATCCAAAGCATGAACAGACATAAATGCACTTATTTCAAGCAAAGGGTTATGACCTGGTTTAATTATGTCCTGGAGACCAGTTTGATTGGCAAGTGTGTCAGAGTTTGCAGCATTGGTACCTTGATCCCCCAGGCCTTTCAATGATATCACTGTGTTCCCTCTGTAAGGGCTAATAAATGGCCCAGTGGATGATTAGCTTTAAATATTATGAACATTGAAATTATTGATGGACATTTCCTCATTTCTTTGAAGGTAGCTTCTACTTCTATTACATTAAAAAATAAACAAAATAACAGATGAATACCATGGTTTTTTGGTCAAATAATAATAAAAAAAGAATATTACGTATATTTGAATGGAAATGCTAGACTGAATTAGAACCCTATTTTTTGTCATTTTTAAAATTCTTGTATTGATTTTGCAATTAAATCAATGTAATTTTTTGTTCCTGAGAAAAGGGGAAAAATAAGACCACATGCATGCTGTGAATTAAACTTGCAAACTTTAAGTAGATGCTACATAGCATAATGTTAAAATACAGTCTTCCTGGTGCAAAGTGGAAAATTTCTTTAAGAGGGTGATTTTTCTTCCCCCTGTGTGTTTGGAAGAGTGTAATCTGGGACTCAAGCTGCCACAAACACAGAAGAACATAAATCTCTTTCTTAGTGGCTATGAGAAAGAAGAAAATGGTTTGAAGCCGTCAAAAGCTCTACCTTTGCCTAATTTAGGAATACAGAGAAGGATCCAAAACCCCTTGTCCTAGAAGCAGAACTAAATAACTGCCTCCTTGCTTGACTGCAGGAGGAAACCTTAGGGTACATATAGTGAGGCAGTGAAGAGCTTCAGAGTCATTTTCGAAAACAGCTTACCTGCTGAGCACAAAAGCTGCCTCATACAAAAACAGGGAAGCATAGCATCTCCTTTTTTGGAGCTCACTTACCTGACTCAGAAAAATGCCTGTGGCGAAAAATGTAGCTTCACACCACAGACCCTCCTTCCTAGCAGGTTGCTGCAGACACGGTACTTGGCTCCACCCTGGTTAACTCCTACTTCTTCTGCAGCAGGCAAAGGCTGGACCATGGGTGAGACACTGAGCTCTGCACAGAAGTGGTGAACACCCAGCATGATGAGTTTTGCACACAATTAGTGGGAAAACCTAGGGAGAATACCCAGCTCTCTATCAGCCATGTTATCAGGTCACTTCATGTCTATGCATTCATGGCCCCAGGGACATTTTATTCCTTCCCAAGTCCCCCTGAATCTCTTGAGCACTTCATGATCTCTACCGTACACTGGAACCAGAGCCAGTATGTCCTGGGACATGGTATGGATGTCTGCTGCTCTGGGACAGTGCACTTCATGATTTTTGTACCAGAAGTATTGCTCCTTAGCACAGCACAGAGAATTGAGAATTGTGCTTCTGTATTTCAGATACCTACCCAGGAGGAATTGTCATACAAGGAACAGCAGGAGTACCGTAAGATGGAGAAATCTCCCCTGCCAGAAGCAGAGCAAACCTGTTTATGCATTGAAGGACTCAAGGCTTGCCTTTCAGGCTTCCCTGCCTCACTGAGACCATCGATCATTTTCAGTGTATGTCACACGTATGTCATTTGTGAAGCACTGAAACAAACTCTGGCATTCAGACTCGGAAACTGCTGTAGCTGGAGTTTTCTGCTCCCAAAACGTGTCCTCCTCAGTCACTCTGAGGGACCACGTCTCTGCTTCAAAGTGGGCTGAAGATGGAGAGGCATGTGAAGAATGCTGAGCTGTCAAATCACTTAGCTCCTCAGTTCATTCCTGGGTGCTTGCAGTGACACTACATATAAACTAGGATTTTGAGGTTTGCATTTTTCATTTAATTTTGAGCTAATTTCTGAATCAAAAAGTTAGTTCTCTCTAAAAGAAAACCCATGAATAGACCATTTAATTCCACAGTCTACTCCAGACCGGACCATTTTGGTGTAAATCACACCAAGTTTGGCTCCATTCGTGCATGATAAACATCATCCCAGCAAGCATTAGGAATGCTGGTCAACCCCCCTTTCCACATCTGGGAAGTGTAACACATACCACTGGCACCATGTTATACATGTACCTTTCCCAAGCACTGCAGCAGTTGCTACTGATGTGGAAATCATCACAGTGAAGGACCAAAGCACAGCAAGACAGGACAGAAGCATGGAAAATTTAATTCTAGAGTTGTAGAACTATTTCTATGGATACAGAGATATAGAGAGTTCTGTGTGTGTGTATGTATATAGCCACAGGCATAAGCAGCTTGTTTTCATGAGAGGGCTGTACATCAAGCACTATTTTCCATTTAAATGATGAAGATATCCATGTTTGCAGTAAGGCTGTATTAAAAAATCTGGGCACTGTGGTGCTGTTCCAAAACAGGGGGCTGAGATATGGGCAGCAGTTACTTCCTCCTCAGCTCTTCTCCTTCTCAGCTCTTCTCTACTACAACATATACAGAGAGCAATTGCTGGTCACTTCATCTGTCTGCTTCCCTGATTAATAAACAGATGGTCAGGCCTTGAACCTACTGCTTGTGCTTGGACCAGTGATCACAGGACTTGGTGTTGCCATATTTCAGGTGTTTTCCATTGCAAAGCAGCTGTTGGGACTCAGTGGTAAAAGGGCACCCAGGGAAGGCTTGGGGAAATGGGTGCACAGAGTGGGTGCAGTCACTCTGTTCTAGCAGCAGCCAGTCCCAAACAGTCCCAAATCAGCCATCCTATACCCTGGTCTGGCCTGAGAACAAACACTGCTCTCTTGGACAAAAATCTGTGGCAGTGGACATGTAGCCACAGAGAGAAAGAGTTCCGATGTTCAGAGCTGTCCTCTGAAGGTGTCCAACCCTGTTGATATGATGGTGAGCACAGAATAGCCAGAGGATAAAAAAGACTAAACAAGTGGTTGAAGAAATATTAGGACTCACCTCTCTTCTCTGTCTGCATAGAAAGGAGGACAAAATCATTTCAAAAAGAGTGATAGATACAGAGTAGAAATTGCCTTTTCATTTTTTGACTGACAATGGGAAATTTCTAGGCTGTTGTGCTGGATTTTCAGAATAATCTACCTAACACTGTTTATTATTAAAATAATTATTCAGGCAACTAACTAAACAGCTCTTCACCATTCCTTCCTGTGACGCATTTCTTCTGGTGTTATAGCCAATCATTTTCTAGAGAGAATAAGCAAGGCTGTACTGCCTCTGGTCACCTCTTTCCCACCACTTACTGGCTATAAGAGATCAGTTATGCACATCTCCAACAATGCACATCTCAGTTCCTCACACAGATGCTGTAATTTGACATGTCTGTTCTGAGCTCTCCGCTCTGTTTCTTTAGATGTCACAAATAACAACACCTTATTCCTCTGCACAATCACAAGTGAAGTAAAAATCACTGCTTCCTTACCTTCTGAAGACTGATCTGGTTACTGTTATCCCACATTCCTTCAATTTCCTTGCATATCAGTACAAGCCCAGTTCTCCTACTCCTATCTTTGAAAGACAAGTAAAATGTTGAAATGTTTTTCAGGACCACAGTAATGATTTTAGGCATTTCTCAATACCTGCAGAAAAAGGCACTGCATTCAGGATCTGATGTTTTTCCTTAACATGGTAGCCAGGCCCCCATTTCTCTAGGTAGCAATTTCTTGATAGTGATTTCTCAGTTACAGCTTGAGAGTACCTGAACGAGGAAAAAAAGAAGTGAGGAACCAGAGTCAAGGCTGGAAGCTGCTGCTTCCTTTTGGATAACATCCTACCCATCAACAGATCTGGGCAAAGCAGCGGTTCCTGGCTCTTGCTGCCTTCCTGCAGGTGCTCTGGCAAGGCCCCACAGGAGCTTGCCTTGCTGGGCTCATGGCTCACACCCCAACCATCTGCAGCAGCATTGGAGGAACCTGCTGGGAATCACTGCCCCGCTTGGCATGGCCTTTTAGCTGTGCCTTGCCTCAGTGCAATGCCTCCCTGCTTTGGGGAGCAGGCTGCTTGTTCCAAATGTCACTCTTTAGCTAAAATATCAGACAGGGTGGTATTTGCTACGCTTCACCCATCTCTGAGCATGGGTATGGAGGATACAGCCTATTTGAGGGCAGGAAAGTACTTGGAGTTGACTAAATTGTCCTAAGGCTACTGAAAGAGCAGCTATATCTATCTCAGTTCAAACAATGAAATTCTGAGCATCACTCTCCTGATGTCTTAGGAAATAGTCTTCCGGTCACTTCCTCAGCTGTTGCTTATAATTTATGAGAGTATATGCTCTTTTGATTAATAATTCAGGAATTACATTTATTACAGAGCATTAGGCTCCCAAAGGAGTTCAGAAGTTCTCTCTCAAATTCCCAGGGCAACCCAAAGAACTCTCTCAGGTTTACTCTCCTTTAACATCTCCACACTAAGACTTAATACATTAATGATTTAAAGATTGTAGAAAATTATTGCATATGCAATAATGTCTTCAGATTCAGAAGGGTCAAGTTTTTTAATCCATATAATTGAATTCCCAGCAATGATGTTTTCTTTTTTTTTTTTTAACTATGGCTTTTTCAGGGTTTTATTAGTTATATTGTAACTTTTACCCTACAGCTGCTTTACTTTTGCTTTGATATTTTATTTAGTTAGTTTTTGAAACAATGCGCTGTTCATAAAACCAAAGGAACAGGGTAACTAGATTGTCCTCAGACTAAGTGCGGACAGAGTGAGCAATTATCAGGTAGCAGTAAATTTATCATTATGAATTTGTGATTTCTCTCACACCAGTATCAAACAAAACTAGCTTTGCTACTCTTACGGGTTATTTTGAGGAATGTAGAGCTTTACCTTATGTAAAATGGATTAATACCAAAATAAGTTCAAAATAACCAGTCGAAGGGAACTCATTACCCAGTAGAAAAATAGTGCAGTAAGCAAGGCCCAAGGCTGCCCTAAGATGCTCTCAAATTCTCTATTGCCATGCCACGTTTTAATGAAAATGACTGCCGGATCACAACCAAGTTCAGAGACTCTGGAGAAGAGATGTAAGGTCTTCAAATTCAATTTATTCACTTAGAAGCATGGCCAGGATAAAACTGTGTTTGTTTGCATCTCTGCTGGGTTTATTTAGCCTGAGATACAGCAGAAGCACTACCTAATATAAGGCTTTCCTGTACCATGTCCTGCTCAACCACCTCAGCAAATTTTTCCTTGACCATTTCTGTCATTGGGGAGAAATGAGCAATATCATCAGGAAGGGAGGTTTATCCTTTATTTTGAAGACTACTTCATTGGCCTAATTGTACGTGGTGGTAGTATAACATACATGACTTCACAGGAAAGATAAAATCCTTTTTTTTTCTCCCCATTTTTTCCTAGGAAACACACTATATGGGTTTTATTCTGCAATAGCAGACATCTCACTCCTGCGATGAATATAGAAGAGAGTTAGAGGACATAAAAGGAAAATCCATGGTACAGGGCTAATTGGCTCTGTGTGGTTCCAAAAGAGTGAGACTAATACTGTACAGGAAATCCCCTGCCGTTGCACCAGCACCGGTCCATCTCCACTGCGTCACTGGCAGCAGGGCTCCCCTGGACCGGGATCAAGTATTCCCACCGTTGTGCTGTCTGAACCAGCCCTGTGCTGGGTTCTACAAACTTGTGGAGGAAATTAAGTGTGGGTTTCTGGGTATAAAATGACATAGAAGTAAAGGGTGGATGGGAACTGTGGGTCTCCAGTCTACATTATAGAAAGAGCAGAGTTAAATCTTCCTAAATTTTTGTTGAATTTTCTCAACAAAACTAACTTAAATTTTTCTAACTTAAATTCTTTCCTAACTTAAATTCCCTGCAGCACCTAGTACCATAGTTTGTGTTCATGCATATAAGAAATATCCTGTATGCTATTTTTTAAGCTGAAGCAGTTCACTGTGCAGTGCACCAGCCAACGTTGCTGCCTTGTTAGAAATGTTTAGGGGCACACTAAATAAAGCTCTGTGGCTTTCTGTACTTGGGAGCACTATATGTTCTTACTGTCCATCGCCATCTGCATCAGGAAACACATGGACTCACTATTTTTGTCCACATTCAAACTGGTCATAAATTTTTATAGCCTAGTTTACTGAACTTTCCCATACAAATGCTGCAAGCGGAATAATGAAGCACACCAGCTCATGTTTCAAATGCAACTCACTTCAGCTAGCAATTTATCATGGGATCTTTTGCAGGCCTCTTTTTGCAGGCCTCTTTTTGGTCTACTCACAAGGGACACACCCTTACTAAAGACTCTGAGGTGTTCTGGCTCAGAGGGATGAGATTTGGTGGGCACTGCCCTGAAACGAATGAATGTGCTCATTAAAAATTATTTCTGGTATGAAATGGAGACAAGTGGCACTTAAAACCTCTCCTTGTTGTGACCCTTCTTCTCCCTGAGGAGGTAGGTTGTGCAAACATGGCTCAGAGTAATGATAACTTTTTAGAAAGAATGAGCACAGGGTGGAGGCAGGGAAAGGATTTTTGGATTTTGCTCTATTCAATGTGTGTTTCTACATGCTTGACTTGCATAAGTGAAATTGCCTGATGATACTCAAAAATTTGCATTTCTGAGTACACAAGAGGAACGGTCCTCAGCTAATCAAATCAATAAAATGCAGCATCTCTGTGGGTGGATTAAAATGCAATTAAAATGGGATTTCTCTTTTAAAACTGTTCCTTTTAAATATGTGTCCTCAGATGGTAAAATTCAGCATAAATTTGGACAGGTTATAAAATTCTTTCCTCAGGAGGCTGGATTAAGAGGTGGAACTAAATGTAAATAATTCAATTTTCTATTAGGGTATCTTTTTACTTTTACACTATGTTACTAGGTTTGATTAACTTTTCCTAACAAAATTAAATAAAGCAGATATCCTGTCGCATGTCACAGACCATGCCATACCAAGTGAGAAAAATCATGCACTGTATATGTTTTTTAACTGTTTAAATACAGATTTTACTGGCAAATAAGTGAAATCATGGTTTCATGACTACTAAGGTATATCAGATATTCTAACTGCCTGTTAGAATATGTCATTAGGCTCCACACTTCTAACACAAGGTTTTGTCTGTCTGGCAGTTGCACTACTCTGAAACTCAGAGATGGCTGCATATCATGAAGTTAGAAAAACATTTTTAATGTATCATCTATTCCTGTTTTAAATGGGAATGACTGCTTCTACATACGTTATTTCTTTGAAATATTTTAGTTTGTAGAAACGACCAAGGAATCTGCTAACAAAAAGCCCTAAAGCACGATAATTACTGCTAACTTTCTCTGCTTGCCCCTTTCTTCACAGTGTATTTCTTCCAGCAAAACACACTGCAACAAAATGGAAAAGCTGAAACTGCCCCTCTGGAAGCCTTTTAAAAGGGAGGCTATAAATGTTTTATATTGCATCTCAGGGTATTATGCTGCTTCCCCAGGAGGGCAAGTCTTCAACAGGCAGCCCTCAAAGTGCTGTAGGTTAGTTCCCTGCTTCCTCATTTACCTGCATGATCGTGACGTGCAGTACTAACCACGCAGTAATGAGTGGCAAGGAGAGAAATGTCTTTGGCCTTATAAACACCTCTCTTGGAGGCTATTAGATTTGCAAATTAAGTGAACTTTCTGTCACTAGTATTTTTCTACATCTCGTTGCTGCTGATCAGCATGAAGAGCCTTTACAGAGAACTCCCATTTCCATCTTAAGGGGTCTTTCTCCATAGTTATTGTATTTTAAAAAGATATAATTTTATAAACTTGTGACCCTCCTCTTCTCCTTGAAGGTCCATCGTTCACCCTTTGTCTTTACAGCCACAAAAATTCTAGTGGTTTTTCATCAAAATGGCCAAGCACATTAGGCACTGGTCAGGCATTGGAAGAAAATTATTTTTAAAAACCTCCTTAATTTTTTGTTGGTTTTTTTTTAACATTTTACCTCTGGCTACATTGAAGTGACATTATAGTTCTTCCTTGAGAAAAAGGAGAATTCTGAATGAGCCTACAGAGTTTATGAGTGATGCCTACCATGCAACTGGAGGCATGTGTAGCAGACGAGTCAACTCCTGCGTCTGCCTAAAAATTCTGTATGAAAAACACAGGAATCCATGTGATCCCAATACACAGCTCTGCACCTCATGTGAGACATAACTGTGCAGCACAATCCCCAGACCCCATTCCCTCTCACTTTAGCCACATTAGGCCCTGTGCTGATATTTTTATTGTCAAAAAACCTACAAACAATTACATTTTAGAGCACTAACACAGATTTTGGCCATTATATTTGCAACCCATTGCAGTCCATAAGGAACTGAATGGCTTTAAATGCATCATGGATACAACTGTGGTCATGGTAAGGAGAACCTTCACTGCTTGGAAAGTGACAGGTAAAAAGTAACTTGATATTACTGTTAAAATTTTAATAGTATTTCTTAAACTTCAGAATTAACATCTACAGCTATTAATGAGGACAGTTCTCATCTCTTAGAATTACCACCAGAAACTCGTCTGTCTGCATTTGAAGGTGACCTCTGCAACTGTAGAGGTGAGGTATTAATGAAAGCTAATTCATTAACTAATTAATGGAAGCTAATTATGCCAGAGCATAAAAGGAGTTGTGGAACTACATATAGTGGTTGTATTACTACATTAAGCATTGAGCTGTGACTTGTGTAAACAAGTTTGGGTCACCAGACTATAGGCAGCTCTTGTGGATGAAAAGTGAAATGTGATAAATTTCTCCATCCCAGCATAACTTCTTTAATAAGGTTAGGTTTAATGAACAAACCTTGTACAAAACCAAACATATAGATGATTAATAACAGTTTCATATTATATAAATAAAAATATAGCTTTTACAGTTTCCTTTAATAATTACTTTGCAAATACTAACAGTGAAAAACTCATCAAAAATGCAATTTTATGAACTATGTTTTACAACATGAAATACTGTTTCAGGTAGCTTTGTAAAAGCATCTTTTCATTGGATAATAAACAATGTAGAACTGGTGTGATCATTTTAAGAAACAAGACAACTTCAGTGTTACTAAATAACTATACTGAAAATTGTGCTGATTGCCAAAGCTCAACTGGAGTTCAAGCTGACTAGAACTGTGGAGGACAATAAAAGAGATTTCTTAAATATATTAATGGCAATAGACAGCGTAAAAACAGCATCAGCCCATTACAGGATGAGGATGATCACCACACAAACAGGGACAAGGACAAGGCACAGGTGTATAACACATTCTTTGCCTCTGTCCTCAACATGGATAGTGAGGAGACTGTCAGTGCCCTGAGTTGGAGGATCATGTCTGCAAGAATGATCAGCTTGCAGTTGACCCTGAAACTGTGCAGGATCTGCTGCTCCAGCTGGATCCCTACAAATCCATGGGGCCTGATAGGATTCATTCAAGAATCCTCAAAGATCTGGCTGATGTAATCCCAAAAGCTCTTTTGATGATTTTTGAACAGTCTTGGGAACCTGGAGATGTCCCAGCTGACTGGAAGCTGACGAACGTTGTCTCAATTTTCAAGGGCAAGAAGGAGGACCCTGGAAACTACAGGCTTGTCAGTGTCACCTCTGTGCCTGGTAAAGTTGCAGAGAAGATTATTCTGGGAGGTAT
>VZRN01003773.1:863714-882316 GCA_013397935.1 Dasyornis broadbenti | reverse complement strand
GGTGCAGTTCTGGTCACGGCCGGCAGGGGGCGCTGTTGGGCTCCCGGCAGGGCAGGGCAGGGGCGATGGCTCCTGCAGCTGCAGGGGGCGCTGTGGCGCCAGCTCAGCTCCTCTTCTCAGTGACCAATGGCAGATGGACCGCGTGGCCAGAGGGCTGGATGGCGAGAGGGGCTGCAGCGCGAAACCCCCAGAGCAGCAAGATGGACGTCAGGGCTGGCTCACCCGGGCTGGCAAGAAAAAGGTGGCAGAAACTCCGCAGTGGTGGCAGAAGCCATAGTGCATCCTGGTAGGCGGAGAATGTGGGTTAGCGACAGCCAGGCTCCTCCGCAGCAGCTGCCGGACCCAGCCGGGGACACGCAAACTCCAGTAGGGGAGAAAAGGGCTGGGATCCAGTGCTTTACCAAATGAAAGCTCACCCAGCACGAAAGAAAAAAGGCAGTGCAGAGCTGGGCTCCCGTGATCGCAGTGAAAGGAAAACTCCCCTCTGATGCCCTGAGAGCAAGTGATGTTACCAACCAGCCAGGTGCTTTCCTCCCCTGACTCCACCTAGTCACATCTTTTGTCTCTTAAGTGCTCAGTCGCTAAGGTTCGTTAAGGTTCCCTAGCAACAGAATGGAAAGAAATTCCCAATGTCCAACACCCACCTAGTTGACCAAGGGAAGCCACTTGATGTAATCTTTTCGGATTTCAGTAGAGCTTTCAATCGTGTCTCTCACAGGATCCTTCTGGACAAAATGTCCAGCACACAACTGGATAAACACATCATGGGATGGGTCAGCAACTGGCTCAGGAGTGGAGCACAAAGGGTTACAGTGAATGGGGTGACATCAGACTGGTGACCTGTCACAAGTTGGGTCCCACAAGGCTCCATCACCGATCCTGTGCTCTTCAACATCTTCATAAATGACTTGGACACAGGACTGGAAGGGATACTAAGCAAGTTCACAGATGATACAAAACTGGGAGGAGCTGCTGACTCCCTCCAGGGCAGGGAGGCCCTGTAGAGAGACCTCCACAAATCAGAGGCTGGGAAATCACCAACAACATGAAGGTTAACAAGGGAAAGTGCCAGATTCTGCACCTAGAACAGGCCAGCCCTGGGTGTATGGACAGAAAGGGGAATGAGATGCTGGAAAGCTGTGCCAGGAAAAGGGACCAGGGGGCCTGGTTGACAGAAAGTTGAATGTGAGCCAGCAGTACCCTGACAGCCAGGAGGGCCAACTGTGTCCTGCGGGGCATCAGGCACAGCATCACCAGCCGGACAAGGGAGGGGATTGTCCCGCTCTGCTCTGCACTGGGGCGGCCTCATCCCCGAGTGCCTGGGGGCAGTTTTGGACACCACAACATAAGAAAGACTTTAAACTGTTAGAGAGTGTCCAAAGGAGGGCAACAGAGATGGTAAAGGGCCTTGAGAGGAAGATGTGTGAGGAGCAGCTGAGGTCACTTGGTCTGTTCAGCCTGGAGAAGAGGAGGCTGAGGGGAGACCCCATTGGAGTTACAACTTCCTCACGAGAGGAAGAGGAGAGGCAGACACTGATCTGTTCTCTGTGGTGACCAGAGACAGGACCCAAGGGAATGGCCTGAAGTTGTGTCAGGGAAGCTCTAGACTGGATATTAGAGAAAGGCTCTTTACCCGGAGAATGGCTGGATATTGAAGTCTCCCCAGGGCAGTGGTCACAGCACTAAGCCTGACAGAGTTCAAGAAGCATTTGGACAGTGCTCCTGGGCACAGGGTATGACTCTTGGGGATGGTGCTGTGCAGGGCCAGGATCTGGACTCAATGATCCTTCTGGGTTCCTTCCAGCTCAGCATATTCTGTGATTTGTGATACCTAGATGGCCACTAGCTTAACAGCATCTGTACCACTACTCATAAAATCAAGTTTTTCCATAGGGTGGTATGATCAGAAGAAAGTGAACTGATGACTTCTCTCCATCACCCTTTTCACCACTTAAGAAAGGTTTCTGTATGGTATTTTGGAACTGAAATTACTATTTGTTCTAGACTTCTGCTCTGGAAATGCCATGAGAGGCTGCTCTGACAGTGCAGAGCAATTGAGTATAAACATGGGCTACAGGAATACTAGGACAGTCCTCAATGAGGCTTCCCATTACCAAAATCCACATACTGTTGAGTGTATGATTGAGCAGCTCACTGGAGCTACTGGTCTGAGCCAAATGCTTCCCTCTCTGCTGAGGAAGAAGAAGTTCTTACTTGAAGACACTTTCAAGAAGGGACAAGTCTTTCCAAGCCATGGAGGGCACACGAAGCCACTCTGTGATTACATACCCTCACAATGCAATCAATATCTCACTTCCTGGTTTTAACTGGCAGATCTCCACATGGACCAGACAAAGTCATTTGGCTTCAGACATTTAGGAAGGTGATGTTTTCATGACCTTAAAATCTACTGAGCATTCTCCAGCAATTCCTCTCTTTGTGCCTGCTCTACAAGATATTGTGCCATAGCCCTCCTGGTAACGTGTTCAGCCACATCCTTCAAAAGACAGCAAAAACGATGTGTCTATAGGACCAAATTTGGGGAAAGAGTCAAGTCACAGGAAGGAATTGTCCAAGGGAACAACTTGGCAAGCAGAGGGTTGTAGTTCCTTGAATTAGTTTGCCTGTTTCCTGAGCCAACAGGTGAAATAACTGCAAACTGCATTAGATGTTCTCTAAGTCACAATGTCCTAGAATAACTTAGTCTTTCCTAAAGGAGTGTGTGTGTATGTATAATAACATATATCTGCATATGAATTTGAAACGTATATGGGAGGCAAATTTGTGTCATAATTTGATGAGGAAATCACATTCACTTTGGTGATGGAATTTTTAAGGATATTTACCTGCAGTACAAGATGAGCCTTAGGATTTATTGGGGCCTTTGGGTGATATAAAAGTCTAAAAATCTGACATAAATCACACCATAAGAGGAGTGTACTAGTCTCATTTTACTAATGAAGTACTAACAATTGGATTTAGCAGCTCATTGTATTAAACATAGTGATGAGTTAGAAAAATTATGAGACAAATCACGATCTGCTCTCACAGAACAGATGTAAGTCAATCACCTGTCTCTCCAAGCCTTTCTCCCCACTCATGAATTAAAAAGTATCATTGATGCAACATGATCAGAAGCAGAATGTACTTGAGCTATTTCAAGGTACCAGAGGCACAGTGTTCAAAGAAAGCACATCTACTTGTTTTCCTTCAGAGCAGTCAAAATTTACAAGACACAAAATGCTTGAGAAAACTATCCTCTACCTCTTGCTGCAGTGTGTTAAGGCTCCTTTACTTGTAAAAACAACGCATTACTTTGTGAATGAGTTGCTCAGAAGTTCAGGGCATGCTTATTTTGCTGACCAGGAACATAAATATTTCAGAGAAATCACCTGCTTGAAGTATTGCATACAACTTCCACATGCAGCTCCCACTGAAGCTGATTAATTACAACTCCATACACAGACTCAGACCTTGGGAAGTTCAGCTCTTTTGAGAATGGTAATGCAAGGTGGCCAGCTGGAAAAAAAAGGGAGAAATGGAGCAGCTGCACACCTGCCTTCCTCAAATGCCTGCTTACAAGTGCTTCTGTGTACTCAAAAGAGCTCAGTTCCAGCAGAGGATAAATATTTGTTACAGCTAACAGACATCTTTGCATAAAATTAGCACATTTGGAAACATGTGAAAGAAAATAAATGAAAGTGAAACAGTGCAGTGTTTACATCACTTTGATACAAATACTTCAAAGCAAACTAGCCACAGTCCTTACAACTGACTGGGCCAGAGCAACCCTCAGAGGTTTCTGCAAAGTCTGTTGCACAGACCTTTTTATCAATTTATTTATTAAAAGAAAGCTCAAGATAGGGTTCACTGCTGTCCTCCTCCACGGGGATTTTGCTATGAGCACAGGTGCTGTGCTGAGGGACTGGGCACACATTGGCTGACCCCAGAAAAGGTGGCATGGCTGGGCTTGACTTTGACTAGGAGCCTTGGACAGGCACTGATGATATTCACAGCATCATGGATTCAAGTACAAAACCTGCTTCTGGTAAAATCTAAATCATCTGGGATGAATTCATCCTCTTTTGCTGCAGTCTTTTCACAACCTAATTCTTGTTCACTAAATAGGATGTCCTTTTTGAATTATTTTTGAGAGATCTGTCTTGCGTTAGTTTTTAAATATTTCTTTTAAGAATTGTTATGGCAAAAAATAAGGTATCTTTCTGCTGTTGTTGCTGTTGCTTTTGAAAGAGGCAGTCTCTCTGGCAGAGTAAATTCTCTTGCAAAGAGTTCTGTATTGCCACAGCTAGAATTCTCATACACAAAGCAATGCATTTAAAGCCAACTTGGGAATCTCTGCATTAAATCGGAGGCTTTCCCCCAGTTTAGCATGCAGTATTTAGCTGTTTTAAGAAGAATTCTTAGGCCCATCTCAACTTTCCTCATATAAAAATCTCTTTCCTGGCAGATGCCTCTTGTAATGCTAAGTACTTTCTACCTGGAAGGTACTATTTAGTCCATGGTAAGTATTGAAGGCTCAGGCATTTGGGGGATTTGTTATACTATTCCAAAAGAACTGGTGGTGTTAAAGCAGTAAGTGTTATTGGAAAACTAAGAAAGAAAGTGCAGTGTGTTAGTCTGCACAACACTATTATTATTTATTTGTAGTAGCATTTGAATACTCCTGGCAGAGAATAGCGACCCAGTGTGCCAGACAATGGGCAATGGGCAATGGGCAAATGTAAAACAGAGCTACTCCCTACTCCAAAAATTTCACAGATAAAGATGTGCCTAGGTGGCCAAGAGGGCCAATGGCATTCTGGCCTCTATCAGCAATAGTGTGGCCAGCAGGACCAGGGCAGTGATTGTCCCCCTGTACTTGGCACTGGTGAGGCCACACCTCGAGTCCTGTGTCCAGTTTCAGGCTCCTTACTGCAGGAAGGACATCGAGGGTCTGGAGTGAGGCCAGAGAAGGGCAACAGAGCTGGTGAAGGGTCTGGAGTGTACATCCTATGAGGAGTGGCTGAGGGAGCTGGGGATGTTTAGCCTGGAGAAAAGAAGGCTCATGGGTGACCTTATCACTGTGTGTACCCACCCGAAAGGAGGTTGTAGCCAGGTGGGGGTTGGCCTCTTCTCCCAGGCAACCTGTGGTAGGACAAGAGGAAATGGCCTCAAGCTTCACTAGGGCAAATTCAAGTTGGACAACAGGAAGAATTTCTTCTCTGCAAGGGTTGTCAAGCATTGGAATGGACTGCCCAGGGAAGTGGTGGAGTCACCATCTCTGGAAGTATTCAAGATATAACTGGATTTGGCACTCAGTGGTTTAGTTGGCATGGTGGTGTTTGGTCAAAAGCTGGACTCGATGACCTTAGAGATCTTTTCCAACTTTAATGATTCTGTGATTCTCTGATGGCCTATTTCTAAAGATATTATTCCTAATATAGGCAGAACACTTATCTATTCCTCCTTTACAATACTTTATTGTTGAGTCATAAAGTCATGATCTGACCTCCACAAAATCTTAATTTTCACACTATTCACAAGTTCTGCTTTGTATTATCCACTAGTAAAAATAAAATTTCTATTGAAATCAGGGTAAGTTATCTTCCTTTTCCCTCCCTTTTTCAAAGGCAGCCCTCTGTTACTACTTTTTTTCTAACAGGAAACTGACAAATGATTGGCTAAAGAGAGCTCCCTGAGTACCTAGCACAAATTACACCCTAGAACATTTTTCCTGTCACTGCTAGAGCTCTGCCTCCCCAAGCAAATCTAAATTATCTCTGCCAAGAACATTTTATCCCTAGAGCTTGAGGAAATACCACTGAAACTCCTTTTCTCCTTATTGAAGTGCCCCATGTCACACTGCAGATCACATATTTTTTGTGATTTTGGAACAAGGATGGAGGTCTAGTCCTCCCCTGTAATCAGCCTGGTTTATGTCACTTTGCCAGTACAAAACAGCCACCAGGTGAGGATAACTGGCCACAAAAGGATCACTGGCAGTGTAGAGACACCTGATGCAGGAAAACCAAAGAGCCATTGCATGATGTCCCACACGCTCTCTGTCAGTGCAATGGCTCCTGAGAACTGCAAGGTGTTGGTGTAGTGTGAAGGCCTCTCTCCTTTAGAGCCCAGCAAACGGGCAATCCGGGACAACAGCAACCCTGGATCTTACACCACCTTTCACAGAAGTGCCCTTGCTCCCCAATTGCATCTGAAGATGGAGACCCTTTCACAGAGAAGCAGGATGTGACACCTGCACAATGTACTTGCCATACTGACACTCTCACAATGCATCAACACCCACTCTCCCGTTGACAAATTGTATCATCTCTTGGTAATTATGCTGTCGGTGTTTTGACAAGAATATTCAAGAATATCCCAGTCCCTTGCTCTTTTTCTCTGAAGGCATACCGTCAGAGACAGAGATATGCAGATTTTAAGGAGAAAAAAAGTGTCAAAATATTGGCAGCATCCTCATGCTGAAGGAGCAATACAAATAAAGTGAAGGCAAGGGAGTATTTTGTGCTAAACTATTCACCCAGGATAGGCTTATGTCTGACTGTCTTACAAGTTACAGAATTCTAAAGCTACTCAGAAGACTTCACAGATGCTAAAAATTGCCATGCTAACCTGAACTATCATTCCTGTTATCGAAAGTGTTTATTGCAAAGCTTACTGCAATAATTAGTTCTAAACTAGTAGACTCTCTTTCTTTTATCTAAAAAAGTGAATATAAATATAAATAGCTTTTAATTAGCATCATTTGCAAAAGCCTGCACATGAGATAAAACTGAAATATTAGTTTCCAGTGAGAATAGCATGGCCTGTATATAGGAAACGTGTTTTGACACATATCAAATATGTAAGAATTTTAAAATGCACTGTATAAATGTGTATGCATATATATATGCATATACATATAAATATTGAAAATGCATAAAATTTATTAATTGTGTCATTATGATGTGAAGATGTGAAGAGCAAAAGGGTATGGACATGTTTCCCCTCATCTTTTAAAGGCAGTGAGAGCAATTCATAGGGTGACTAAATTGCATGTGTATCTCCAGTTTACCTTGTATTCCTCATACACTTAACTGCTAAGCTCAGATCAGCACATGCTACTTTTTGGCTAATGCAGACAAGACATTAAAACCAATCCTGAGGTGCAAATATTGTTTATTTGGAAGGTAAGAGGATGCCATTCATGTACTTTTGGCTGGACGGTGGGACGCTGCTGAGTCCAAACAACACAGGCTACAAGAGAGGAGAGAGAAGTGAGGAGAAAAAAGAGGGTAGAGAGAAAGGGAGGGGGAGATAGGAAGAGAGAGGGGAGTTCACAGGGTATTATGATGCCCACATTTGAGAGCTTTGCAAGATGCTTAAGGAGGGAGTTTATTTACTGTGATGTACGATAACACTTTATTTAATTGGTAGGATCTTTACTCATTTTTTCACTGTTTCTAAGCAGTAAAGTTCTGTGCGTTCCATCATGGTATCAAATTTATGCACAGCTGACCTTCTATTTCCAGAAGCAAAAGACAATTTTAAGAGTATTTATCAAAGTCCTTAGGAAAGATGAACATCTAGGACTAAATTAAAGAGGAGAAGAATGTACCTCACATTTTCTTCTAAAGCAGACAAAAGGCTTATTGCATGGGAGACAAAACTTTCTGCAAGCAGCAGGCTTTCCAGAGGAATTTACTCATCCGGGAGTTAGGGATTATCATAAAGCAAATCCACCTTTAAGTGCAAGGTGCTTTACTTTGCTTATGCCTTCTCTCAGAAACATAAGACAAGACGGTGCATACAGTATCCCTCAGCCGGTGTACATCCTTCCCTAGGGAAGGAAGGAGAGAAAAACAAGCACTTCAGGCATTACTGGAAGGCACAGAGTGCTGTGTAAAAACTACGGGAAGAAAATGTATAGCACATTCTGGCATTGCTACTTCCTAGTGACCTAGATTAAATGTTAATGCATGAATTAGCTCTGGCTCCAACAACACAGAACCCTGTATAAACCTAAATAACCATAAACTTCTGAAAGAAACCATACTGTCTTTTACTTTTGCATCACTATCGCTGCCACATCCTTCTTCAGAAATTGCAAAAAGAACTGTCATTACAGGAGATTTTTGGCTCTACCACCTTTCTTTCTTAAACAGTTTATTCTGTCAAAGGTTTTCCCTTTTCTACTTCTCCCTTTCACATGGCAGAATAATGGAAAATAAAACTGGGAGGGTCCTCAGTAGCACTGATGTACTATCCATTGATCTTCTCGTATTGAACATCCCCTCTGCAAATTTACGTGTTTTCACTGTCAAACGTATAACAATAAATAAATATGTGAGGGAAATACATTTCTGTGACCAAAGGTTCTTGAATTCTCATCAATAAGATCAGTAACTGTTATTATTTTGAGAGATAAGATTTTTGTCTATTAATTTGATTTACATTAACCAGTTCTTGTTTACTTCAATTTTCCTTCTAAACCACAGGGCAGACATACAAGTTTCTGTGTATTAGTACATAACTTGTACACAAAAATCTAGAATGGCTGGGGTGGACATGGTGCTTCACACTCATATCTGAAACCTTTTGGTTATACTATATTCTGTATCAACTGCTAAATGCTAAGCATAGTTTGTATAGAGCTCTGCAGTGACTAATATTCAGTTTTGAGGCTTCTCCTGCCAGTTCAAACGGTTCTAGCTGGTGAAAGCGCTAGTACCATCTACTCTAAGCTGGTGCACCATTGCATCATCTGTGTGTGTTTGAAATAGGTCACTTCAATTCATGTTACTCAGTGTCATTTATCAAATCCTATCTGTTATCTCTGTGATTTTGATCAGAAAAATTGCTAAAACTACAAAATCTAGAGAGCTTTATTAAGAACAACAGTAACCCCTACTGGATTGTGATTGTCTCCCTGGAAACCTAGGAGATAAAATACCTTGCACTGCTTCATGGAAAAGGCATAATTCGCATAACTGGGATGAAGAACGAGTTATTTCTCTGCTTGCAATAAATTTCTGTGTCATCATTTCCTGGATTAAATTGGAAATCCTGCTGAATTTACACTTGAGCTTGCTGAAAGACATCTGTTCCTTGCAAACTCAAATTCAGAGCTTTTTTTTTTTTGTATTTACAGATAAGTTATGAAACCAGGCGTATGCCAGCTAGTTTTTTCTGTTAAAAATTACAAGTACTAGAATATATTTCTTTATATGCTTGAAAATAGGGGACTTCACATATGATTAATAATAGAAACAAATCACTACAATCTGCTGAATGCATGCCCTAAACTCATCAGAGTCCTGTTCAAGCACACTGGAGTGTGTGTGGGTCTGTAGGGAGGAGAAATTGGAGCAGAGGTACCACAAGCTATTGTAATAGAAACCTCACGGGCTTGTTAAACAGCATCTATATCAGTATCACAAATTCAGCATTCCAGCTCTTTCTGCACATGTAGCGTTTCTGACAAATCAAGAATATGTTAGCAGAGCTATTTTCAGTGACATTTTACTATCCTGTCAGAAAAGTTCAAGCACTGTTTCTGCAAGTTTTTTCGAGACTACCGTCATCTCAAAATGAGATCTCCTTGTTCAGTACTGCAAATTCGAATCAGAGAGGTCCTCTGGGCTTCCACAGAACCTTTTCAGTAAGCTGAAAAGCTAAACATAAAGGGACAAACAGCAAAAGGGAAAACCTGAATGAAAGGCTGGCAACAAATATAACCTTAGTAATTAATCTGCTTGGTGATAAATATTCGAGTATTTGATTTTATGCATGACCTGTTTCCTAGGAATTCTACCTTTGCTTACCAAAGTGAAGTAGTCAAGCTGGGTCACAATACAAAAGTTATGGACAAAAGTGAGCTAGATTAGGGATGATTAAATAAGCTGGTGAAGAGGAAGGATATTCTGGATAGATGGTGTTACAGAGATCTCAGTTTGAGAAAGGACAAAAAGAGCAAAGACTGGAGAATTTCAAAAGTTCTTACAAGTACTTATATTTTTTCTCAAGTGTATACCAGACATCTACTTTTTCATGTTGAAAATTGCTTTTTCCACATTTTGTTCAATTACCATAGAAAGAAAACCAGTGTAGTTTTCCAAAAGGTGTTCAAGAGCTTTAGAAAATGAAGCCCCTTCAAGGTACTTTCAAAGCAGAACCCCAGACTGTAGACACTTTGGAAAATCTTGACCACTCAGCACCAGTTTTTGTTAACTTGCTGCTAATGGTCACACTAGGCTTGCAGCAACATGAATCATGTCTAACGTGCTTCTGAGGCATACCCACTCCTTTTAGGCACTTAGGTCCCCTTTCCAATGTGTGGAAAAAACCAGGCCCCTAAGATAAGCAAGAGAATGTACAGGAGAGTCAGTGTGCCTTGGGTTCTACTCCTCTTACATCTCCTATAGTTTGACATTATATAAATATATTTATACATGTATGTGTGTGTATGCAAAATGCATATATTTACATGTAAAATAAAAATTATTGTTTTCTGGTGTTTAAGAGTACTTAGGCCCCTCCAGGCTAACAAAAGCACCCACCTCGGAAAGATGGCACTAGAAAATCAGTGGGGTAAAACCCGTGACTTAAATGCATTTAAATGTGTAACTATCAGTAGGAATCAGTAACTGCTTGTTCATGATCTCGTTAAAGAGAATGAATGCAGATACCTACCTGAAGAAGAAAACTGCCATTGCAATTGCTTCTTCTTTTTCCATCTTCAGAAGCTTACTCAAATACCTCTGAGTGGTGTCAAATCATGACTGCTTACAACGTTCTTGCAATAAATGTTATTTTTTTCTTATTTTGCTATTTCACTATTACTTGATGAAATATACACTGAATTCCTTTGAAATGTCTATTTGACTTTTGATAATGTCAATTTGACAAATGAGTTCTTCATTGTATACATGCCCCTGACGTCACACAAAGCTACCCTGGCCTATGGCACAGAAGGTAATTTCCACCAGAACAAATGGAATACCCAAAGTAGACTGTGGACAGATACTAAGACAGTTCAGTTCTGTGATAAAACTCAGGACAGATCAATCTGCCATGTGTAAAGCCAAACATCCTTTTGTGTTAGCTGTCCTAAGAATGAGAAAAAAACAGTAATAGCAAACAATTTAGACACGAAACTAAGTTACCAACTATGGTCCTGGGACAATGCCAAAAAAATTGTTCCTACCTATTAAAATTTTGGACATGCATATTAGCTCTCTGTGAGAAGATAAACCATAATCCTTCCTTTTGATTTCCATGAGGTTACAATATAAATAATTGCATTAAAAGAAATTGCAGGAATAAAAGTTTGCCAACTGAATGCTTTTTTTTACCCCTCTGGTTTTCACCCTTCATTCTCTGTTTCAGCAGCATTTTTCCGTAATAGTTCCATCAGTGATAACTGTGCCTCTATATATCACTATGTTAATATGTATTTGAAGACTTTAAAACACAGTCTGATCTGGTAATTAAAAATCTGAAAATACATTACTGTCAAATTTAGAATAGGCACTAACTTGAAAATTAATACCACATATATTATAACCAAAAAAGCTATCAAATTATGTCCAAAATAACAAGAACAATTAAAACATAATTCTTTATATTCACTGGCCAAATTTCTTTCTAAATAAATCAATCAGGCTAACTATACAGAGTTTGCTATTTCATTATTCTATCATGCAAATTCACAGCCCAACCACACAACTACACTTTTAGTAAAGACCTCAATATCTGTAAGAATTTATAGTAATAAAATCAACAGAGTGAACATATAAAATTTATATGCAATCTGGTAGATATTTTATTGGGGTTTTCCTCAAGAATATTTTTTAATTAGGAAACCAAACTTCAATCAGAAAAAGTTACAGCTGTTTCTTGCACATCTAACATTTCTGTAACAGTGAAACATTCTAGAACACAAGATTTCTAGCATTTTCATCACTGTATGTACTGAAATATTGCTAATTTATTCAGATGCTTTCATGCATAATTACTAGAAACACAAATCTGTTATTCTGCTAGTCTATCATCAGATAGGAAAAGCTATCTACTGAATACTTTGAAAAATATAAATAATTGCAAATATTAAATTATTGACTGTACCATAAATACACTGTCTAAAGTATAGGTTTAATTTCCTTAATAGTTTGCTTTTTCTATTTAGGCTAACATTGGGAATGCAAAGCCTGATTTCAAGCTTTGCCTACGCAACAGATGACTTCTGGCATAGCAAGGTTTTCCAAGGATGTGACAACACATAAATTGAAACACAGTTGAGAAAGTGAAAGTCCTTTTTAAGGACATACTTATACTGCAAACCTGTATTCTTCCTTCTAAAGGCTTGGTGGGGTGTTTCCAACGTGGGAGAGAAGTGCTGCTAGGTTTATTGTGTTGGTACAAAGCATCACTTTTCTGCTACTGCTGTATTAACTTAGGAAGCTAACAGACTACACTTACTTCCGTATCACCAAAGGACCCTCAGCTCCCACATGGTTTGTCTCTTTTCTGAGTGAAGTATCTGATAAATGCTGCACTCTCCAAATGTTCTGCTTTCTATCTACCCTGTTTTTTATTGGGCTTTTATTGTTTGATTTCAAGCCAAGGTCTTTGCCACTTGCAAGCAGCACATTTGCAAAAAAAAAAAAAAAAAAAAAAAAAAAAAAAAAAAAAAAAAAAAGGATTATTAAGTTATGGGCCTGATCTAGTCATTATTAAATCAGCAGGCACTGAATTAAATTCAATCTTCTGTTATATTCCACAAGAAACTAACACCTGCATTACAAATATTGTAAGATGGGACACCACTTGTTAACAATATGTTTCTATTTATAGCAACAGGAAGGAATTAGAGCTGTATCTATAAAAATGACCAGAACATAATGGACGGATTCAATCAAGAATTGTTCGTGTCCATAGCATTGTGTCTTCCAGTGCTGATGCACTAGGAAGAAATACCTCAGTTTCCTTTACAAGCTTCTCCCTTCCACTTTCTCTCATAGAATATAAATGTCATTTGGAAGCTTGAAATCAAAACATTTTTCCTACTAAATGCTATTTTCCTTCATCATATGCTGAGAATGAATGGTTCTTCTCTAACATTCAGCTGCTAAAGAGAAAGAAAAAGTGCGTATCAAATTTTCATTCTGTCCACTTTGACAAAGGCTCTTTTCCACATTACGGCTTAAAGGGAAATAAAGATGCTAAAGCTCACAATATAGGTGAAGTCAGACTGATTTCTCTACCTGTGCAGATTCATGGTACTCTTTTTAATGGATTTCTTCAGAAAATGAGGCAAAAAAGAAATTATGCAGATGCAGAAAGACTGGAGTATACCACAGGGAAAATGCTAGAAGAATAATGAGAGTGGAGATCCTACTGCAGTCGTATTTTGAATAATTTGCCATGCCTGTTTTCAGTGACATCTCAGTCAACAACAGAATATGGATCTGAACAGACGGCTCCACTTGCTGCCATGTCACTGGGGATTGTCACCAGTGCTGAAAAGGTAAATTACCCTGAATGAAAAGATTTAATGCAGTTGTTGCAAAACTTCAAACCACTTTTTCGATGTCAAAATTATTGGTAATATTATGGCTTGGTGAAATAAAAATGATCCAATGAAATAAAACCGATCTAATATAAAGCTACCTTGTTTAAAGGAGGATTTGGGGAATTTTTTCACCTGTCAACAGCACTTATTCAAAGTGTTTTAAGAAAATATATTAAAACGATGTCAATTCCTAGTGCTATTTTTCTAATAAAAGTTTGAGCTTGTTACAACTAAAACTAGCTTTAAGAAAGCAGCTAAACCTTGGAAAGATGATCCTTTCTGCTTCTTAGCTGTGCAGCCTTTCATGAAGATTTGTCCACTACTTTAGTCTGGATGTTTTTCTGTGACAACTGTGCCATACAGAACTTTGGGGATTTATGTATACAAAGCACATTTTAGAGACATTTAGTACTGCATGTGTTTTATTGAAGAATGAATGAATAAAACAGCCTTGTTAATAACTAAGCTGCTCTGGAAATAGCAGTCAATTGGAATCTCAGGTGTCAAAACAGAGTAGGATTATAAAATGTGCTTCAGAAGAACCTTGAAACTAATAATATTTTAAATGTTTAGTTTTTAACCACATTCTGAAGTAGTGTGAGAGCACTTTTATGTGTCTTCTGAGTATCACTGTTAATTATTTTGTAAAAGAAAAGCAAAACAAATTTCAAGCACTGTTTATGGAAGGGAATTTAAGATCAAATAATGCATTGTACAAAACACCAAAGCATTCACTGTTGGTCAAACACAGTAGGGAAACATTATCCAACACAACACTGACACATGCTAAATGTTACATCCTAATAAATACACATATAAGCAAATGACAAAAATTATTTTAAAGTAGCTGTCACCAGATATCTAATAAATTTCTATTACACTGACTAAGATACAAAAATAATAGTAATAATAATCTTTAGAATAATAGGTGTAGTAAGAGTAGCAACAGTTACACTTGCCCACTATACAAATACTCGCTCCATTGGTGAGAGACTGCAATTAAAGTCGTTGCCTGTCCTTACACAGCTCTACAAATGCACGGCCGTTACATTAATACATCACGGATAATTACTTTTACTGTGGTTACTTTAAAGTATCTGTTAACAAAACTCAAGAAATTGCCCAAGAAATGGCTTGGCTTGCACATATTTTATCTACTATATTACAGGAGCATCTTAAGCAAGGATGATGCTCTACTCCTCTTGGCACTGTATAGGTAAGTGCAAGTTGAAAATCTCCAGAAAACCCGATACAACAAAGCAGACTGCGTAGCTACTGTAAATTCTAGCTTCTTACATAAACTATCTGATGTATACCCAGTATGAACGGTTTGCATAGTGGCACAGTAATAGTTCTTCACACAGGGGGTTTTCATACTATCCTTAAAATATGGGCAACTAATATTCAGATGGGCAGTCTGCTTTATAAGAATCCACAAACTTAATTCATATGCTGTTAACCAGATATTGCTCATACATTTAAATTACAGCAGGAGAAATATGCTATCACTTAATTTACATTAACTGCAAAATATACTGATTTACAAAACATTAATTGTACTTAGTATCTATTCTTTGCTTGCTTTTAAGGGTAAATGCACATAAGTACGTAAAAAATCACTGCTATTAAACAAATCCAAATTAAAGCAACAGAAAATTAGTCTAAAGCAAGTTGTGCTACTTGCTTTGTCTGAAGTCGCAAGGAGACGAAAAATGCTTTTGAATAATACTGATGCCCAAAACAGACTATATTTCTTCTGATACTTTAAAGACTATTTTATATTTATGAGCTCTTACCAAATGTATACACCTATGAGAAAACTGTCACTTTCAAACTCAAAAGGAATTAGCCAGCAATTCATAAAATTTGAGAGATGCTCAAGAGCTTCAAGTAACAGCAACCATGGAATAAGCTCCACAGATAAACTGATATATATCAAGTCACATCACAATTTTACAGCTGGTGTATTTTTTTGTCATTAAGAAATTATAAATAGATTAGAAAAAGTGCACTAATTATTGGCAGCCATTGGAAGGTTCTTGCTAACATTTCTATATGTCATCAGAATTGCATATTAAATTATGCATTTTGAAGGGTTTTTTTGCATGCTTTATCTATTTACAAGAAAATGCATTCCCAAGCAAGTAGTAGCAACATACCACACTGAAGTGCACCTGTTAAATGCATTATGATTAATGTAAAGTTCCATCAAGTTACTGGATGTACATCGCTACAGAACTTCACAAGTACTGAGACCTAAAAAAGGAAACAGCAATCTAATAAATGCTGTAGTGATGTACAAGCCTAGAGCTTGCCGACCGCACGGTTGAGCTGCATTTAATTTAGTTCAGGACACGTAAGTACGGTTTTTTATAATAAGCAATTCCATCCAGGTAAAATTTGTTTTAGCTTACCAACTCCACAATTTAATTTGATTTTTTTTTTAATTTGGTAGAGAAGACTTTATGAAAATTCTATTAGCTTGTACCTTCACAGGAAAGTGGACCCTAGCATCTGTCTTGACATTATGCAGGTGCTTTCAGAGAGCAGTCTGGGGGTTTGTGCCAGGTGAAATTGCTCTTGTTTAATTCTCGGTATATTTAAGCTCAGTGTAATTCTCCTAGCATATATCACAAAATTGTCAAACATTTATATCTCTAAGCTACATATTTGTATAAAATTTTATTCATATTACTACTGCAGGGCTACTACTTCAGGGACTATAGCGCTATTCACATTCTTAGATGTCCATACTTTTCTCATTGAACAGCAAACACAACAGTTCTTGTAAGACTGTTTATTGAATTTAACAGTTCAGATTGAGTTTAGATGGAGTTTAGATGCAGTTTGTATAAAAAATTCTGTCAAGTCTCATAAACTGCAATCAAAAATAACTACAAAATAGTAAGAGACTTACTGAGATCATAAATTTCCTAAAATGTAAAACTATACAGTATTTGTGCATGCTTGCTATTTGATTTCCTTCTGAAGAGCTGTTAAAAGGAGTTTGCTTGGTTTTTAAAATCTCAAGATAGTCTATGAAATGTAATCATAGCATCTCAATTCAGATATACAAGAACAAAACTGTCACAGAGGAACATTTTTTTCCCAAAAAGTTGAGGCAGCTTTTGTTGAATGGCGTCTGCATCAGTAAATGTTTCATAAACTCTCGTGGCTTTGGATCATCAGAGAGAATTCTGTTTTTCTTTTGCCATCTTGAAAAATTTTCCACAAGTGCAGACAGGTAATGAGGAAAATAAGTAGCAGCTTGTTTCCTACAGCTGAACACCACGCTCAGCTATCCAGTGTCTCAAAACAAAAATGAACTTGACATGACAGGGAGGCATATGCCCCTCAAGTCACAAGCATGTCTGAGACTTTTCAGGGGAGATAGAAGCAAGCACAAGGGTAAAGCATAAGTCTACTTTTCATGCATAGGTACTTTGCACTGCCCTGCATCCAGGGCATTTCGTCAGACGTCCGAGTTGGAGCTGAGGTTTGTTAACCTGGGGTCTGCATTGATCTCATATCTGTAGTGGTAGCCCTCCATGTGATCCCTACAGGCATCTCTGATGTTGTGCATCCACTTTTTGATTCCTTTTCGGTTCAAGTACAAAACTAGGAGGAATATGGCCCCGATGAGAGCCAAGACTATCCCCAGGAAGACGTATGAAGTCTGTAACTGGGAAGGCAGGTCTATGGGCACGGAGCAGTTCAGGTCCGAGCTGTTGATCTTCAGCAGGGCTTTGCCCAGCATCTTGTCAGGAGAGGCACAGGTCAGGGCTTCTTTGCCCTCCACCTGGTCGCTCTCCTTGAGCCAGGCCACCAGGTCCTCAATGGCACAGTCACAGACCCAGGTGTTGTGGCCCAGGACAATGTGCCGGAGCGCAGGCAGGCTGCGGAACTGGGCCAGGGTGCTGTTCCACAGCACACCCAGGGAGTTGTCGCTGAGGTTGAGGCTCTGCAGCTGGCCCAGCCCCTGGAAAGAGACATTTCGCAGGCCCACCAGGGAGTTGTTGCTGAGGTCCAGTTGCCGCAGGGTCGGCAGGGCAGTGAACATGCCGGCGGGCAGCAGCAGCAGTCCGTTGTCGGCCAGCTCCAGGCGGCTGAGGTTGCGCAGGGCCCCAGACTGCAGCAGGGCGGCCAGGCTGAGCAGGACGCCGTGGTCGCGCAGGGACCCACGGAGGGCCAGCTCCTCCAGCGGGCTGCCGCCCTCCCCGAAGGCCTGCGGGCTGAAGGAGACCAGCGCGTTGCCACTGAGGTCCACCTGCCGCAAGGCTGGCAGAGCGAGGGCGCCGGCTTCCACGGCCCGCAGGTGGTTACCACTGAGGTTGAGGGAAGTGAGGTCGGGTAGCCGCTGGGCGGGGAAGGCGCCGGCCGGCAGGTGGGTCAGGGGGTTGCCGGTGATGAAGAGGCTGCGCACGTAGGGCGGTAGGTCGGGGGGCACCACCGTCAGGTTCCTGTTCACGCACTTCACCGTCTTGGCCGGCTCCGAGCACTCGCAGAGGGCCGGACAGCCGCCGGGCTGCGCCGAGCCGCAGCTCAGCAGGACGGGCAGCAGCAGCCCCAGGCAGAGCGCGCCGCGCCCCGGCATCGCGCCCGGCCCGGCCCCACACGCAACTTTTCCCTCTGGGCGCCTCCGGCTCTGGGTGGCGCGGCGAGGCGGGGACCGGCTCCGGGTAGCCCTTTCTTCGGGAGAAGGCGTTTCCCCTCGGGGGCTACCTCCGCTCCGCTTCCCGCAGCGAGACCTGCGGCAGGGGAGGAAAGGGAGACGGCAGCGGCGGGGCGGCGCGGCTCCGCTTGCCCGCGCTCGCCCGCGCTCACCCGCCCTCCCCCGGCCCGCGTCTCGTCCCCCGCCCCCGATACGCGGCTCGGCCGGCTGGCTCCGGCCTCGCGTCAGAACACGCGGAGGAACAAGTTTTCGCCGACTTCCAGCTCACGCCGCCACCTTCCAGCTCACACTGTCACCTTCCCACCCGACCGTCGACTCCACCGGCGTAGCACGGAGGGGAAGAGGAGGGTCTAACCC
>VZRN01003773.1:837280-863250 GCA_013397935.1 Dasyornis broadbenti | reverse complement strand
GTTCGCTTGGAGCGGAGCGGCTCCCGCCCGCCTCGCGAAGGGAGAGCCCGGTGCTCCGCTCCCCGCCTCGCAGCGCCCTACTCGTGCCTGCCCCGACGCGGCTGCTGGGCGCCGCTCGCCGCGGTTTCCACGATGGGCGCGCTCAGGCCGGCGGCAGGATGGGGAATCCCGGGCGATTTCGAGCGCGGGGGTTGCCGTGCCGGCTGCTGGCAGCCACTGCCCCCGCCCGTCTAGCCAAAGAGCACGTTTCGGGAGAGAAGGGTACAAAAGCAGCAACAAAATACACCGACTGAGCTCCAAAGCTAAAGCAAAAAAAAAAAAAAAAAAAAAAAAAAACCCACCACAAACCAAAATAACACCATTTAAAGCCGCTGGGAACTTTAGAGGTTCTAAAATAAATAATGATTTTTAAGAAGAGAAAAGGATCTGCAAATTGACTATTCAAGACTGAGATTTAAACTTTATTATGGTGCGGAAAAGCCGAAGTACCTGTCTGTATGTAAAATATTTACCAGCTTCAGTCGCTATGGCTGTCCCGGAACTGTCCTGGCGGGCTGAACAATCCGGGTGTCACAAATGCTGGTTTGCAACTGAGTAACTCCTTTACGTTACCCCACTGAGGGGGTATTTGAGGAAGCCGTGCATTGTGTGAGCCGTCTTGTGGGCTGTATTTGGCCACTGGTCCCTAGAAAGTGATTGAGATCATTAAATAACGTCTAATTAACACTAATCTTATAAAAGATATACTAGTGCATACAAATAACCAGTTTCAGCAATGTGACAAGAACGTTTTGAGGCGATGACTGCTTTGGGCTTTCCTCGTCCTTCTGTTGACTGCCTACACAAGATTTCCTTCTCCCCGTATGTCAGAGTTACACTCCTTCTGCTTTCCTGATAAACTATGTTCCTTTTTTTGGTAAAGTCAGCAGGAATCTCAGAGCTGCCAAAAGCCATAGGGGAAATGAACAGATGAATCCAGTATGAAGTCTTGATAAAATCAGCCCCAGAATCTGGAGGATAATGAAGTTAAACACTGGTTTCTGTAGGATTGTTCTCCTCTCTCTAGCCTGACAGTGCAGAAAAGTCTGGGGTTGGGGTGGCAGGCAAGGACTGCCCAGTTGATAGACTAGCATGCTCTTTACGTGGAGATTACGGAGAAAAATAAAATTCAGAGTGGCTGAAGTAATAGTGATACAAATGAGATCTTGGACTCACAAGCAGTTCCAGAAGTTTGGGAAGTTATTGCTTCGATGTTCAATTAGAAAAACAGTGGCACTACACTGCAGAGATTTTAGTTGCTTGAATGATTGTTGACATGCCTGCCTTAGTATAATGCTTAGAAAAGTAGATAAGTAAAGATATCCTGCATTTTGTAAGAGAAAGACATGTTCTCCTAATCTATGAAAATTCCTTGAAAAAGTAAAAAAAACCTCCTCCCACAAATTGTCCTACTAGACAACAGTAAAATTCAGTGACCAATAAGTAGTTTCCAAAAGGAGATGGCTTTTAAAAATCAGTAACTGAATACAGTAACAAAAATAAATCATAGAAAAAACACTAAATCAGCATAACCACAACCACCTTTTATAAAATGTTTAGATACAATGTAATTTTGAATTAAATAATACAATCAAGACCAATTACACTGATCTGCTCATTGTGCTGATTATAGTTTTCCTGATAGTTCCTGGCTCCTCATGACTGTATTGATAGGATTGTTCCTCTTGTCCTCCACAGCAGGTTAGCTCTTTGGGTAGGGAACATGGATTTTTTCCATCTCTATGGAGTGCTCACTGACAGGTGCTTGAATGTGCTGCAGTAATGCAAATAATAGATAACAAATATTTTCCTATTATTCTAGTAGTAAATTGTACCTGCTAAACCTGCTTAAACTTGCAAGACGAAGAGAAACACTTGTAGCCTGATTTCTTCTCTTCTTGTTTAAATAAAACAACTTTTCTTAGAGGCATATTCTGAAAAACAGTTTTGGCTATTATGATTGATTGATTTGTGAATTTGCATTGCACAGCCCATAGAATCTCATCTCATAGTTTTTTTGCATATAGGTTATGCAAAACTTCTGCCTGAGTTAAGTATAGGATTTAAAAATATATTGTCTTGGCTAAAGTACTCAAACTGGGAATTAATTTACCATTAGGAAACTGTTCCTGTGGCTGATATTCCTAGGGGGTTGACTGAGACGCTCATGTTAAAGGGTGCAGGGATTGAGACAATGCTTCAATCTCTCTGCTGCTCCAGGCTGAGGCTGGATGACATGCTGGTCATCTGGAATCATGACGGAAACCTCTAACCATCCTTCTCCAGAAGGTCAAAGCTTGCTTCACGTGACAGTGATGAGAACTGCTTGCTTTTGAAAATCAGTACTGCGGTAGTTCAGCTCTCACAAAGTGAAAATGTGGCACCTGCCTAAGGGACTGCAAAGAGTCATGGGGACAGCCTGGGATAACGATATTGCTTGACCATTTTGGCGTTGCTATTCCCCTTTTAAGGCTCTCAGCTTAGAAATTAATAAAGTATCATTTGTAGATGCTTATGTCACTCCACTGTCCTTAGGAAAATCTGAACTATTATTTTAGATACTGAAATTTAAGGCTGTTAATTAAGTTAATTGAGATGGATCCTACTCTAAATAATCTTCTCAATGCCCCTTTGGACAGATACCAAACAATGCTGGATACCCCTTCTGAGTAGCCTAACTGCAGCTGATGTCCAAGGAGTTGGAATAACCTGGGGTAGGACTCCATGCAATAGCGGTCATATTTTTTTTATTTTTTTATTTTCTTTATCAACGGGATTTTTGTTTCTTCTGTGAAATGTTTCTACATTGCCTCAATATTGCATGAAGATACTCAGCACTTCATAGGAAGTGGCCTTGGGAAGGGTATTTATGATGTGCTGAACATAAGAAACCAAGTGAGCAGTTGTACAGGGACCAGAATTCTTTTCTTCTGCCAAAAATATCTTCCCACAAAAGTGGAAGAACAAGCTGCAGGTTCCCTCTGCTTCCTCACATAGAGAGATCCAGCAGGTCCTCCAATGGACACCTGTTTCCCTTGAGGCTTGGCTTCCTTTGAACAAACACCATCAGAATGCTTAAGATGGTGTCATAAAACTACTTAGGCAACCAAATGTTGCCTCGAATTCTTGTTTGAATTTTATTCAGCATTCATATGTTCACCCCCATAATTTATGTAATAGTTTTTGATTGAAGTGATACAGAAGACAACCTTCAAGGAATCAATGTTTGCATTTTCTTGTATGCTTTCCATTTTTGTATTGAAATAATGCAAGCTAATTTAATACAGAGAATGTTGATTTTTAATACCGTGAAAACATAATAAACTTTGCCAGAACTAACAGAAAAAATTATTTTAGCCAAAGTAACCTTTTATGGGGGTCTTTAAAGTGTATTAATTGAGTGTCTGTCATAGTGCACTGTTGTAACTTCAGGAGACTCCTGCATATTTAGCTGGAAATAGAAGGGACCATAGGAGTCAAAGTGCTGCCACCTGAATGTGAGCAATGCTGAAAACCGGTGAAACTGTGAAGACAGACTCTTTACCTGTTCCCTGGGTTTCCCAGTCATGTTTTATTGTTAAAACCTGTTACTCAAATGAGAAGGAAGCAATGGTGACTTCATCCAGCAAAACTGGCTACAAGAGCTGGAATATGGAAATACTAGGAAAAAAAGACTTGGGAAGAGGACTTGCTGTATTCCAGATGCTGCCACTGTGTGCACATCCCTCTGCCCGAACTCCAGCTCTGCCTGTTCTGACATGTAGAGTATCTGTAACAGGAGCCAAGTTGAATAACCACTTACAAGTTTATCACAACATAACTGAGAATTTAACATGCTTAAACAGGTCAAGCTAAACTTTCAATGTTTTTATTCTTTCTTTGCTCAGGAACAATGCATGTCTTACTTTCAAGCTCTCTTTGATAGACTGCTATGTGGATTTTGAAACAGTAATTTTTTTTTATTATTCTAATTTTAAGCATGCAAGTTTAGTTCTAAGACCTAGGCTATTTCCATGTAAATTCTACTTAGAGTAAATCATTACAGCTGGTAAAACTCTTCCTTCTACAAAATAAGCCTTCTGATTTTAGCCCTTCTTGAAGGACCAAAATGACCAACTTTCTGATTACTCTTTATTACTCTGATTCACAGTGCAGGGTGGATAATATGAGTAGGTGTCAGATGGAAAGCTTGTATATTGTTCACGTCCACTTTAGATGTCCTTTCAAGGAGCAGTAATCTAGATGTCTGATGGCAGATCTGGGAAATTGGTTGAGCAGATAATTTGTTGGATTAGCACTGCTCTGTGCCAAGGTGACCTGCCTTGCTGCACACAGTCACTCCCAGCTGATGCTGAACTCTAGGTCCGTTTTTTTTTTGGGCCAGCTTTCAATGTTGTCTTTGTAACAGTGTGTAAGGAAGGCACCACGTTGGATTGAGGTGCTGGGTTCCAGTTCACATCTGCTCATGCTCTTAAAAGATGGCATAGATTGGGGCAGTCACTGAGTCGTAGTGGGGAAAGGAAGGGAGAGCTGAAACACACTGCTTTCTTTTCTGTCTCCAAAAAGCAGAAACCCAGATCTGCAGGAAATTTGGGCCAATGTGTTCCTCACACTTCCTCTTGACAGTCCCACTCGTTTCTCACTCTGCAGGCAGTGCCATGCCAAGGTTTTGCAGCCGCTTGTGGTGCCAAGGGTGTTTCCTGGTTTGCTCCTGCTTTGCTGGCAAGTAAGGGTGGCTGACTCCAGCACTCAGGGCTACAGGAGCTCTAACCACAGAGGACTGCAAGTCAGTAGTATTTCCATAGAAAGACTTTTTCATGAAAACATTTTCATCTGTTGAAACTGGAAGTCTTTTTAGGGAAGAGTTGAATTTTATGAATTCTCCATGAAAAAAAAAAAGCTTATAAAAGGCTCAGCAGATTTGAGAACATATGGGGTTTGATTCTCCCCTGTCTTACACATTGTGTCAATGTTTACGATCTGGCAAAGCAGATGTAAAATGCAACCTCACTGCATGGGTAGGATTCTCTCCCACAAGTAGGATTGAATATAAAATATTAAAAACTTGGTGAATCAGTCCCCTGCTTCTTTTCCTCCATGATCGTTGATCATTTATTACCTGTTTTTGACCACCATGTCATATGTAGGTTTATACAGTCCTCTTTTACTGAATTCTTCCTGTTTTGCTTTGCCTTCCCATCCTTCTCCTGCTTTATCTCAAGCCTTTGCGTCTTTCTGGGTTACTACACCTAAAGTGTTTTGAAAGGAATGCATTCTTAGAGATTAGAAGAGGGTGGGAGGAACAAGGGATACAGTGATTTTTTTGTGGGAGTGGCATATTCTGTCAGCAAAGGAAGAAGATGATACCTTCCTTCCCCTTTAGCATCGATGACCACACCTGAAATACTGCATTCCATTCTGGTATAGATGCATAGAACTACACCAAGTTACAGATACATAAAGAGCAAAAACTAGGCAAAATTCCCAGGCATCATTATGACCAGAAAAAATGACAAGAAACAGAGAAGAAAGAAAGAAAAGAGCAACAAAAGTAATTTGGAGGCTAGATATATGCTCACTTACATGAAAATACTAAAATAACTTTAAAAAGTTTAGGCAAAGACTTGCCTAAGAAAAAAAGGCTACAGAAGTTACCTCTGTTTCAAAACAGGCTAAAACTGAGTGAAGAGGGAAGGGAGCTAGTATTACTTCAAGGTGGGTAGGGATGATTGGATTACATGCAGAAAACAAAAATGCATACTTAGTATGAAAAATAAACTTGCATACACTATAGAACTCTGTCCTTAGTACACTATATTAGTGGTAGTTTACTGTACCTAGTTAAAGAAAGTACTTCAGAATTCATAGTAAGTTCCCTGTTCTTTAATCAGCTAAATGAACTACTGAAGATATGACTCTAATACACACTTAGATTTCTGTCACACCTGAAAAGATTCTCAAATACCACAATGGCAGGTGGGTATAAGTAAATCTGTATGTTTGAAGGCCAACTCTTAGTTTTTCCTGCCTGCTTCTTGTAACTTTGGGAATTTCGTTCCATTAGTTCATGGCTGTGAACACTTACAGCTTTTGTGCAATTTCTCACTATTACTTCCATCCAAGAACCTCTCACTCGAGTCTGATCTTTATATCCCTTGGAAGTTCACTATCTGTCAGTCTACTATAGTGACTGTTGAAAAGGTAAAAGGGAACTAATGTAGTAATTGAGTGTTTTAAAGGAATGCATGGCCTTAATTTTTTCCTTCTCTGTTTCTGTGATATCATAACCAAGAATCACAACATCCTCTGCAATTATATGTAGAACATATAATTGTAGTCTGTTGTGGCACTCTCTTTCCAATAAAATTTAAGTCAGGATCAAAAGACTTCAGCTTTCTTTGTCCAAATTTGGATGCTTAAAAATGTCCTAGCTTTAATGATTTGGTGCAATAGTGAAGCATGATTCATGTGATCACCAGCTAGCCATGGAAAGTTAATGTCACTGGGCAGAATTATTTTAGTATCTTTTGTAGGTTTTACAATGCATTTTACATTATAAAATCTGTTATAATTATCAGATCAATGTTGTAAAAGGTTTGAGGTCTGCCCCATTAGGTTTATTATTTCTGAATGTAAACTGGAAAGAACTTTAGTGCCAGAAAAAGACCCAAAGTCTTGCCTGCATTGGAGCCAAAGTCTGTCTAGTCTAGCGTATTGTTTCTTATTCTGGCCAACACAGATTGCTGAAGAAAGACATTAAATTTTGCTCAAACATGAACTCTTCAATATTTTTTCCCATCTTCCATTGATTTGTGGCTGAGGGACTTCTGAATCAAAGCTCAAAAACCTTCTGTACTATGAACGTGAGTACTGTTAGCCAAGTTTTTCACCTGAAAGATTTTACCATCAAGAGATTCTCTGTTGAAATATGCTTCTCTTTCAACCTGAAGTTAGAAAACAAAATCATGCATCCTTAGTATTTTGAAAGTTTTAAAAACAAAGTAAAACAGTTACAAGTTTACAACATCCCTTTCCATTTTCTAGCTCTGAAAGGTTTTCATCATAGGATGTCAAAAGAAGGGGAAAAAAATGGAAATGAAGCAGTGGTCTTAATCAGTCTGTTTACATTCCATGGCCAAACAGAGATAGAGATATGAGAATAAAGGGGACAAAATTCTAAAATGTCTAAATTTGTAGGTATTGAATGTATAAATTTTAAGTACAAGCAGAAACAGAAAACATTTGATTTTTTTTAGCTCTATTTTTGATCTATCTTTCCCTACAATATTACCAACAAGTGATGAGAAAAAGTACTTGAACATTTTTCCAGGAAAAATTCTATTCTTAGCCAATTGTACTTATGAATTTCTCTGACCATCTGAATACATTTATTCACTAATATTTATTAAGGAATTCAAAATTTCCTGCCTTTAAAATTCAACAGACGATTTAATGCTAAACACATTAATTTTAGATTTCCATATATTTTTAGTACACTTCAGAACCATTGCATATGCTTGATGTTATTGAATAAACTGTTATAAATGCACTTGCACAATATACATCCTGCAAAATCCCACAGAAAAATTTGTTGGATTGTTTCTTTGTTTCATTAGGGCCTCCCTGTACCATATTAAGAGCGAAAACGTCTTATAAGGGGGTAAAATGGCTTTCTGAAGCTCTTTCCCTTCTTTGGGTGCAGATGGCTTCTACAGAAAATGGGGCACGGACATGGAACATTTTGAAGGGAATACTAGTTTGAGAGTGAACCATATATACCTGCAATTTATTTAATGGGTATTGAGGGCAGCAGAAACTAACTGAGACTGCTCTGACTCATATTTGGGACATAACAGTCACAGCTTACAGCACAGACTAAGACTCTCGGTCCCTATATCCTTTTTCCTACAATTCATACCCACAAAAAGGCAGAAGGAAGAGCAAGGTAAAAAAAAAAAAATAATTGGAAAAAACAGCTTCCAGTTGTGCATAACCTGAAGGCATTATGAACACACAGATATAGAGATTCCCTTAAGTGAAAGAAATGTATCGCTGGAAACAGAAGAGTGAGAAAAAGAAGGGCAGTGTCACAGCCTGCAGTGGAGGCAATGCAAGATAACAAAGGTGTTCTTGCTGAGGATTTCCTGCTTGAAGAGATTTATAACATAGATGGCAAGAGTTGTTTCTTTTACAACTAAGTAAAATTATTCTGAAGTTCAGAATGTTAATACCAAGTAAATAAACATGATACTTGAAAATTAATGGACTGACAGGGAAAATGGCTGGGAGGCAGTTGTTAAGATGGTTAAGTCATCTTTGGGTCACACTGAAAAAAATATTCCACAGAAGTTTTCAGTGTTATATATATGCTTTATTGTTTCTCATATAGATGTTGCTGATGGTAGTTGTTTACCATAACTGGGAACTGATCACACTGGGCTTAGAGATCCTTGCTGCATTTAAGCTGGACTAAATAATATTAAGCTGTGAGTGCTTTCTTGAATGGAAATCAGTTTCAGTATTTAATAGTAGTTTTAATGTGAAAAAGAAAGTTTTTAGTATGTGCAAAAATACAGGGGCATGACTTGTTATATTTATATATTCCTATTTGAATGGATGGGAGCTGCCTTGGCATTTTTGAGGCTGCAAGTAAAACTTTTTTTTGTCTTTTTTTTTAAATTTACCATTCTACAGTGACAGAAAAGTAGTTTTCTCTCTTTTTTGTACTTTAAGTATTCTCTTTATTCCTTTCAGTCAACATGTTCTTTCCAATACGCTTATGCAAACTGCTAACTCATGTACCTCTACAGAACTACTGCAATCCAGGAAATGGAACCAGGCAAGATGATAGGGGAGCCCTAAAAGGGCAGGATGCATTCATTTATTCTTCACTCTGTTTTCGACTGAAACACAAAAAGTGTTAAAAGGATCATAATTTATTGCTTCTATATAGTAGAGGTAGATCTATATGCCATGACAGCTAAATCTCTAGTCAGTTGGCATTTTATCTGTCATTTAGTATCAGTTTGAAAAATGCCTTCACTTTGCCAATCTCATGTTGCGATATCACAGAGTTGCATGAGAACAAAGGCAAACTCAATAGCTGGAAAAATACGAGGGAAAAAAGAGTGCCCTTGGACAAGATTCATTTAATGCTCCTGTGAGATCTAGTTGCTCACTAGATCTGTTTCAATATCCTGTATTCTTACTCTTTCTTCAGGAAATAGTATGTTAGCATACCTTGAATCCAGTGAAGCCACCCAATGGAAAACTAACTATATAATGCACACATTGCCAGGTGCTGTTCTTTGTAGCTGTGGCTAGAGCTGCAAGTATCTCAGTTAACCTGCTGTGAGATAATTTAGATATCTCTAGCCTCAGAGTGAAATCTGCAGTAAAAATAAAAGCTCTCCTGTTTCATCTTCAGTAAAAATAAAAGCTCTTCTAAGTTTTATCTTCAGAAGTGACTGATATTATTCAGCCCGAGTTTCCAAATTTCTAAGTCTTTTTGATATTTTTGAAAGTTGCACCCATATTCTAGCAAACCTACCAAAACCCATTCCCGTTAGTTGGTATATAATCTGTATAGAGGTTTTTGGCACTTGGGACTATTTATGCACACATTACATTAACAGATATTCTTAAATGTTCTGTCTCTCTGCCCCTTACTTCTTGAGCTCAGACATGTTTGAAAGTTGATATGACATCCATCACTCTCATGGGATGTGTCATTCTAAGACTCTTCTTCATGCATGTATCTCTATAATTGTGCAGATACTTAGCATCATTCAAAAAAATTATTTCTTCTGCCTGAAGTTAACAAAGGACTTCAGAGGCAGACAGGGAATCGAACTTGGGTCTTCCAGATTCAATGAAAAACTTAAAATGTTGCTAAACATCACTTATGATCAACAGAACTAAATTACCTTTCTTCTTTACAGCAAAGAGAAAAAAATGTTGACCATGTCATCATGGACCTTTCTGGACAAGTCTTGCCTGTTTTAGTGAATTTGTGACAGTGATCAAATAAAGCTTGCAATGCTTTGTCAGTCCTCTTCACTAACTATGAGATTTCACAGATTGCCTGAGAAGTATGCAGCTCCTTGGGTAATCTGACAACCATAATGTGGCACCATCACTTGCATCTTCTGAAAGCTGTGAGTGCCTCTCAGCTCTCTACCAGGGTGTTGGACTCTTTTTCCTTCTACTCACTCACCTACAGAGACCTGCATGGCCATAACTGAGTCCTTGCCTTGTGTATGTGCTATCTGCCCCATGAACGCTTCTCAGATCACAGCTTGACCTGTATTTTATGTTCACATAGAGTTACCTTTAATATGTTTCAGGCAGGACAAAGTGTTTGTCATTTTCATGAAGACTCTTAAAATTATGCTCTTTTTCCATGACAGAATGTCACTGCCTTCCAGGAGCACAGGATGAGTGCCAGGGCTATTGGCCACAGTTTCATGAGCTAAAGAATTTACTGGCTTGGTAGGCAGTAACAATTCCCCAAAATCAGATGCATCACTGAAGCCTGTGCTTTGCCTTAATTCTCAGCACTTCATTATGGGTCTCTTACATCTCTGAAAAACTCAAATAAATTCTGGTTCTGTGGTGCCTGCTGATGAGACATTGCTTATTTATATATTTGCTCTGGATGGTGTGTGTGATTATTTTTAAAAAGTGTTGGCCAGTGTAGAAAATGAGGCTGTGTAAGGAGAGAGGGAAAACATATTTGAAAGATGTCACAAAAGACGAAGACCAGCATTTTAACCAAGATGTGCATGAGACAGATGATGCTGTAAAGTCTTGAAAGCCACAGGTAATGTGACATTCTACAGATGTTTTTAATGGGAGCAGAAGCTCTGTAGAAATGTTTTCATCTGATTACATAATTACTTATGTTGCAGTCTCAGAATTAAATTGTTTCCCAATTCAGATAGGATGAAGTAATTCCCAGGTTTTATTGTCATTTGCACTGGCAATACTAAGTGTGAAAGCTAGAACAATCATTTTGTTATTTGAAGTATTTTTCAGGTTTCTCAAAAGAATTTTAACTCTTCACATTTCTTCCCCAGTTTAAGTCATTTGTTTGTTTTCTTCAGGTTAATTGATAATAGGCTAATGAATAATCCATCAGCATGGATGATGAATTCAGATTCTGTGTGAAGATGAATTCTTTCATTCAGAAAAACAAATGTTGTGGTTCTAGGCATTTCATTCATTGTAAATAACTAAATTCTCAAGTCAGTGCCCTTTGTAGGGCTTCTAAGTATTTCCTAGTTACAGAGACACTCTTGACCCCAGTATTCACAGTTTGTATCTCTGCAAAGTAAATATATATGTTTGCAGACTCTTGATAAGTAGAACAGCACTACTCAAAAAATGAAGGTTCTAGATATAATATCAAAATATCTCCCTTGGGAATAGGGAAAAAATGCAATTAGCATTTCTTGTTATTGACTAAATTTTTCAATTCAGTCTATAAGGTAAAAATTACATATAAATTCAATTATGCTTACTAAATCTCAAGTCTTACCTTGCCAAATGTAATCTTAAAGAAGGTTTATTAATTGTTCAGGCAATACCTTTAATAGTGAAACATGAGTGGGGAGCATTTATCCCATAATTACTTTTTGATGGCAGTTTCTACTTGGAAGAAAAAAAAGAAGTGCTGTAATTATTTAATCTAAAAATAAAGTTAATTTGTAGAAAGCAATACTGAGTGTGTAAAATGGTCAAATGTTGAGCTTCAAAATAAAAGAGAGCTAAATTTGTAAAGACATGTTAATTGTATATAACAGAGGTCTTTAGCTGGATGGGAAAGAGAACTAGATTTTTGCTCAATTAATAAAAAAAATAACCTTACATCAAAGCTTGGAGTAGATTTGAACAAACCATATTTTTTCATTCAAATTATATTTGCTAAAGGCTGGGACTTTTTTTAACCTGAGATGTCAAGTGAATTTTGATAGGAATATTTTTTGTTTGTTAAGCTTACAACTGACTTTCTGTATCTCAGTGGTAGTCTTGTTTACCTGCAACAATAAAATATTTCTGGTTCTGGAAATCTAACCTGTCTTATATTTATACGCTAAGGCTCATTTATATTTTTGGATTAGTACAAAATCACTGTCTCATGGATCTATGCTGCCTCTCTGTAAATGAGCATCGGTCCATGTAGATAACTCCATCCTGTGGGGAAGAGAAGAGATTCATAGGAGAAAGCCTTTGCATGTGGCTTTCTTAGGCTGTAACCTCACCCATTACACAGATTCCCTTTTTTTATACTAACCATACCCTCTCTGTCAGTGACATTTGCCTATCTGAAACTGGTCGTGATGTGTAACATGGAAATGTTTTTTCCTATCCATAAGTAATGTTGGACTGTTGCACACACTGTCAGACAGCATTGGTAATCAATGAGGCATTCACACTCTGTAAATTTTAAGTTAATCAGAACTTTTCATTTTATTCAAAAGTCAAAACTCATCACTTACATTGGCTTCTTTTGTTTCCTATACTGGTTGTTCCTTATCGACCTGCTGTAGCTATTTTCATTTCTTTTGCATACCAGATTGCTTTGACTGTGTTAATATGCTGAGAGCTGCTGTTTTCATACGAATGGAGTATATTTTTTTTTCTTTTTTTTTTTATAAGAATGTTATATAAAACACCTGGCAGCCTAAGAATCCCAGAGATGCATTACGTGGAGCTGAAGTAAAAAGTCTGCCTTTGTTGCAGTGGGCAGAAATTATTTTGGGTGCAATGCTACGTGTAAATTATAGAATATAATATTTTACTTATGAGATAGTCTTTGTAAAATCACAATAATGTGAAAATAGCTTGACAGCTTAGATAACTTTACTGTTTCTTTTTGAAAACTTAACGTCTTTGACAATTTTCCATTTTTGATGAGGCAGTTTTTATCATGTTCATTTTTGCTAAAATAACATTTCTCCAACCTCCTATTACTCTGATGATAGACTTAATTATAGAAAGGGAATAACTCTGCTGGGTCAGAACGGATTTAAAATTACAGAAGCTGCTTGACTAAATTTCAATGCTGATTCTACAAACAGTTCCATATGTTACATTCTTGTTCCTAGCAGAGTCCCAGGAAGGAAGCTGCACTCCAAACTGGGCACTGTCCATACAGAACAGAAAGAAAATCAGCCCTGTACTAGCATTTGTATCAACTGAAATATTTCTACTTGCCTGTTATTCAGTGTAAGAGTAACAGAAATCTAGATCCTTGGGATAATGCAATGCTTATTTCTCAACACCTTGAGATAATTATAGTTTATGAAAACAGTAATGAATAAAAAAGGATTACAGGTACTGTTTTTTAAAAGAAACTATCCTGTGTTTTTCCTCTGGAAGGCACTGGTTCCATTCAAGCATGGTTTGCTGAGCTCTTTTAACCCATTCCTCTTCTTTACTGGTTTCTCACTTCCATTTCTGGACTTTTCTGGGATCCTGGTTATTCACTAGATTGCATCTCTTAGGTCACAGCATTTTACTACTGATTATGTTCCTTTGTGGTACTTTGGTATCCAAAATGTACCTACAGCTTCTATGGCTCTCTGATATTCCCCTTCTGGACAAAGTAGCTCTTCAGCTGTTAAAAAGCTTCTGGGATAACGTGTAGAGCACCCTGGAGATGTCCAATGCTTTTTTTTCACTCACCATAAAGAGCAACCTCTAGACAGTGTAACAGATGTATTTAGTGTTAACGTTTCACAGTAACCATCAGATTTATGAACTCAGCTGAATCAGGTTTTTTTTTAGTATCATCATTTCTCACAGGATAGCTTCAAAACTTACATTTTGAACAGGCTGACTGTTATAAACTTGTGCAGGCTTTTTTCCCCCCTTCTTTCATTTTTATCTAAATCTTTCATAAGGAGTATTGGGATTTATGTATTTATCTTGCTTTAGAGAATTAAAATGTCAATATCATTTGGCATGGGGGATAGATCTAATGGGAAACAAAAAAGTATTCTGAGGTAAAATGGCTTGTGAAAGAGGTCATATCTGTAGAGCTTTGAGTCAGCCCCATTTGCTTAGCAGCATGTAGAAAGCCTGACTAGCACTGGCATATATGATTATTTTATAAGCTGCAAATGTGTAAGTCTGAACTATGCACAAACACCATAAATGCCTACTGCTGCATGTACAGCAGTACAGATACAGTTTAAAAAGACCAATTAGATACGTTACAGAGTCACAAACCTGAACTATTTCCAGCAGCTGTAGTTTTATGGGGAGGCTGTCTCGTCCCCCAGAAGGCAAAGGAACGCTTTCCTCTCTCCTTGTGCAAGGGGCACAACAGGCAGCTGTTGACAGCCTGGTTTCCTCATTGAGAGACATTAATATTTTCAGTACTCCTCTTGCAGCACGAGCGATGCACTGGTAGCATTCTCTCTTGCACTACGAGAAGAAATTACCTCCCTAGCAGTTTTTCAGGTGCATGAGGCAAATGCCTAGCACTTCAGCTATGTTGTTAAAGGCATTGCTGTGCTTGCTGTGCCAGTTAAGTGTGCTATAGAACGAATTACTGCTGTTTGCTAGAGTGACTGAGCACTCTGTTGAAGGTAACAGGATGACATTTGGTCATATGCTTTCAGGAAAAACTCCTTAAAACATTGTAATGGACTTTCTTTCATTATGTAGCTAGCTACGTTTTAGGATCTGAGAAAAGCAATCCTAGATGAAGTGCATGAGGTCACTTCAGAATTTTTTTTCTGCTTTCTTGGCTGATGGGAGAATAATGGTTTTGTTTATCTTGTGTCCTAGCAGCTGGTTATTCCTATTGTCCATTCATCTCTAGATTTTTTTTCCTCCTTCAGGACAGATTGGAATCACAGACCTAATCTTCTGCTATTTTATATCCTATCCAGCCACTTAGAGGTGTGTGTTTAGTTCACCTAACCAAAATGACAATGCTTTACAGAGACATAAATTAGAAGATACAAAGAGTGAAAGCAATATAAGGAGCAAGGCAGGAGATAATCAAGTCCCAAGGAGACAGAGAAACTATGTTTAAGTCTCATGCCATCTGGACACAACTTTTTGTGAGTGCTTATGAGTTTAAAATATCTGTAGGTGCTGAGGCATTTGAAGGTTCAGCGACATATACCATTTTTATGTGATGAGCAGCTGAGTCCCAGATCAGAGATTTACGAGCTGTTAAAGGGAGATATTCCTTAAAAGACTGGAGCAGACAAATTAAGCTACTTACTTTTCAGAAGCTGCTTTTATAGAAGTTTTCTGTATTTTCTTCCCCCTTCAGCTTGTCCTTTGCATAAAGCTATGCTGGCTTTAGTGTTTGGCTATGTGAGAGACATGGAAAATGCTGCTGTGCAAGGGTATTGCCTGTACTGGTAATACAGAACTCTTTGTTGGACAGAGTTGAGAAAAATCTGGCTGTAATCTGTCAGGCTGAAAAAGACTGAATACAAAGCTTCAAGTCATATAAAAGCAGGCTGCAGAAAGAAAAGGACCCTGAGGAGGGCTTGTAACAGCAATGTCCTGCAGAATAAACAGTGAATCATCACATTGACTACATGGTATCTTTAAATCCCATCTATTTGGACCCGTTTATTACAGAAATTGTGTTTTGTGTCTCTTCCCTTTCAAAGCTGTGCAACACCAGTCACTTAAAAATTTCTTAATGGGTCTCTTATCTCAGAATACCACATCTGGGTATCTTTTCCCCAACCTTGTTTTCCCATGCTTTGGTGAAGGGACAGCATAATGCCACTGAGTATAAACCATGCCTGTATTAGTAAGATCATAAAGGTTTTGTTGTGCTGCCATATAGCTGAGCCAAGACATAAGACAACACTGAGACATTGCTGCAAACTCTTTACTTAGGCAACTAAGAGACAAAAATAATTTTTCACGGGTTGGCTCTTTAAGGATGCTATTGAATTACAGGAAAAAGCCTTAGTTGCTTTTTTGCCTTTTCTTTTTGCTTGGGAGCTGAATCAAGTTTGCTTAATGAGCTTTGGCATGAAAAATTATCTTTGTTTCTTTCTATTATTTTCTATAAAAATAGAGCTGAGAGACTAAGGAAGAGTACCTGAAAAACAAATGGGTATGTTCAGAGAGAAATGACCACTTTCCTCAAGATAAAGCAAATGTCAGGGCACAGTGGGGCTGGGGGCTGGAGCAGCGAGGTCCCCCTCCGTGCACACAAGGTCTCATAGCCAGGGATCACAACACCACAGCCCACCAGCAGGGCAGGCCCCCGGGGTTTTCTTAACCATGTCATTGGTGGGTGAACTAATACCCAGCTCTTATAGCTGAGAGTTGCCTCTGGTCCTTCTTCCTTTTGAAAACCATTTTAATCTGTGATTTTTAAAAAACATAATCTTTTCATGTACTATTCTGCAGGACAAGGAGTCTGTATTCTTGTTGGTCCCTATTGCATTTACAGTCTCATTTTGCGAAGGGCTGAAATAGAACTAGTATGGTGAGCAAACCTGGAGCTTCTCGGCAGCCATAGTGGTTTTGAAGTATTTTACCACTTATCTTGGAAGTGTTACCTACCTGTGTTAAAACATCCATTTGCAGTCTGAGCAGCATTATGCTATTATTCCAGTGTTATTGCTGATAAGAAAGATGTTAGAATTCTGCTATGAGCTGTGTAACAGACTGTGGTGTATTCCATGGGTTTTTTTTGCATAGCTGGCCTACAAAATTCCTACCTTTCCATCCTGTCCTCTGTCCTACACATTCATTCCCATGTCTGTGCTGCAGTTGTTCTGTTGGGGTCAAGCAGATTTGTGAGGCTCTGCTGTAAACAAGATCTGGTCTGATTTGGATTAGAAAGAGTACTTTTGAAATCCACATCACTTCAGGATATAGTGTAGATCTAGTGATGAGAGTCTACAATATCTTCACTGATCTGATCAGATACTTACTGGCTTAGTAAAAACTTAATCCAATCCTCTATGTAATCTGCCCTGACAAGTTTATTCTGTTAAAAAAAAAAACACAAAAAAACCAAAAAAAACCCCAGCAAGCAGCAAGCTGATAAGGCTGCTTTTTAAGAAGTAGAAGCCACATGTTCTGGAAGCAATTTACTGCTGACCAAACTCTTAAGCAGCAACAGCTAGGGAAGATGTATGCACGGTAAAAATGACTTTTAAAAATGATGAATGAATGAATGAATGATGTTTTTGCATTTTTAACATCATTTTGAATTTCAAATCTACAGGTTTTAATTCATTTTTCAAAGTACTGAACATTCACTGAATTGCCACTTACTGATTGTGAGCACAAGTCCTTTTATTTCACTTCCAAATGATGTCAAATTAAAACAGCCCTGTGTTTGCTCAAAACAGCATTGGAATTACTGCAGGGTGTCACTGTTTCTCAGTTGATGCTTCAGGTCAGTCTCCTGTTCCGCTAGCCTATCCAAGCCTGGAAATGGTCCTGCTGCCTGGAGGTACCTTGGCAGGAGCTGAACAATATTAAGCACAAGGACAGCTTTTCAGGTAACTACCAAACCAAAGAAATGTGAGGCCATGTGAACACATTCTGGGTCAGGAGAACTGCACATGATTAAGGGATAACTTCTGTTTCCAAGACCTAGAAATAGGATTGCAAGTTTGCTTTAGTCCCAAACAAATAGCTGGATGGAGTCCTCCTACTCCACACTATATCTTCAGAGTAATGGGAAACTTCTTTTTTTCTTCATTATCAGAAAAAGAAGGTGGAAGAATGGTCCAGCTTATCGGTTCCTTTCTTTTTCTCCTGGCTGTTGGTTATTAGCTGTCTTTGATATGAAAAAGAATAGAAGTTTCTCAGCTCAGTGAGGAAAGCATATATATTCCCAGATAAGAGGACTGGCAAAACTAGGGAAGAGCTAATAATTTTTCTTGGCCAAATTAAATAGGAATCTCACATGCCAACTTCTCTCCCTAGTTTTGATTCTGTAATGTTTGAATAGGCTTGTAATTAGGTGACAATTTTATTGTCTCTAAATAGTACCATAACTATTTAAACAGCTAATACAAAACGAACTCATTTACTTGCAGTAGTTTGAAAAGATATTTCCCTGGTTCTGCTTCAGGAAACTACCATATTCGCTAGAAATTTAGTCTCTTCGATTGTGTTTTCCCCTCACGTTTTAAGAATAAGGCTATCCAAAACGCTACTTAGAAATATATCTTGCCATTCTTTTAATTTGGTTTTCCTGAATACCTTTGGAAAAGTGGGATCATAGAACAAACGTGTCTCGACAGTGGCATCTAGTGGCGCAACACGTACGATGCCCTTAAGAGAGCCACAACCTCTTCTTCACTGTGATTAATGTTTGGTCCACAGATTTGTACTTTGGGAGGCCGCCCTGTGTGTGACTTGAAGGCTTCTTCTATCAGAATAGATGAGAGAGTACTTCTAGCAGTTTGCACAGGAGATTATGTAGTTCTGGTGGAAGAGGTCTATGCCTTTAATTCAGTTGCTAAGAAAGGTTTGCCCTGTGCACATCTGAAAATATTTCTTGTGTAATGAAACCATAAAGGGAGATTTGTATCTCCTGAGAAAGTATTTAAGCTAGTCTGACCCAGCAAGTCAAACTACATAAGCATAAGGACTATGAATTTGTGCTGGGGAATTGCTGACGAATGTCTCAGTAGAGCTAACAGGAGCTATTTAACCACCTAGGTACTTAAAAAAAAAAAAAAAAAAGGAAAAAAATTGCTTTTTTTTTTTCTTTTTCCAGTTTATAAATAGCTTCACTTTACTTATGTTTGTGCTATTGTGCTTGGGTGTGCCCACTACATTGCAAAAATCCGGCCTACTCTCATAAAGATGTGGATCATGACCTTAATTCATGATCTAGCAGCATGAGATGTATCCTCCTAGTCAGAAGAAGAGAGAGGAGCATAGCCTATAGACAGCCTTGGTTATCTATAGGGATGTTATCTATATGTAATCCACAGCTGCCCAGCACTAAAGAGCTTAGAATGAATGTAAGTATAGGAGCTAGCTTGATTCTTGAGAGCAAACTTCTACAAAATGAGATACGACTATGAGTGCAGTGAGATACTCTATAATTGTGTACCTTGGACTCCTGTTTTTGGAGGTCTTAGTCTCAGGGCATGGAGCCAGGTAGTTGAATTTACTGTCCATTTGTGAAGAAAAGCAGGAAAGAGTTGAGTAGCTTTTGTAGTATTGTTGTTCAATACATGCTGCCTCACAGACAATTATGATTTTTTGGGTTACAGTACTACTAAAACACCCCTTCGTACCTGTGGTGTTGTACTGGATATTCACACTGCACAATCAATGCTGGAAGAGGAGATAGAAACCTGTTTCATACCTGGAAATATAAAAAATTAAAAATTGATCAGAAGCAATTACATCAAACTTGGGATTACTTTATTAAAACTTAGAAATCAGCATAGTGTATGAAATACATCAAATATTGTGCATCCTCTTGGTGAAACTAGAACAAATAATAGAAATTATCATTTTAATTTATGCTCATTACACTGGCAGATCACAGAAATACTGCTGCTTAACTTTTGCTATTAGAATCCCTAGCAGAAACACAAACAGATATATCAAAGTTGCTAGACTTAATGTTGAAAACTATTAATCAAAAAATCCTTAAAGGTTTCAATTGCAAAAAAAATTCTCTACATTTTCTGACATATTCTGTCTGAAATACAATGTACATATGTATGATCCATTTACAGTGGGCCTAAATGAAAACTGGGTGGGTTGGAGTTAGCTGTGAGAAGAAAAATGAACCTTTTCAGTTTTTAAGGATTTGTGGTTTTTTTCCCCTACAATTTGGCATCTGTTGGACCTCTTGGAGTGAGTCCAGAGAAGGGCCGTGAAGATGATCAGAGACGTGGGGCACTTTTCCTATGAACACAAGCTGAGAGAGTTGAGGCTGTTCAGCCTGGAGATGAGAAGGCTCCAAGGAGATCTTATAGCAGTCTTCCAGTACCAAAAGAGGCCTACAAGAAAGAGGGAAAGGGATTCTCTGTCAGGGAGTGAGAGGACAAGGTATTATTGTTTCAAACTAAAAAAGAGTAGACTTAGATTAAGTATTAGGAAGAAATGTTTTACTGTGAGGGTGATGAGGCACTGGAACAGGTCACTCAGAGAAGCTGTGGATGCCCCATTCCTGGAAGTCTTTTGTCAAGGCTAGGCTGGGTAACAGCTTGACCTGGTCTAGTGGAAGGTGTCCCTGCATGTGCCAGGGGGTTAGAATGAGATGATGTTTAAGGTCTCTTCCAAGACAAACTATTCTATGATTCTATATATTTGTTTGAAAAATTGTAGAGAAAAGAGGCTCTATTCACCCCTTTTATAGTTTTCCTTGTATCTTCATTTGCACTTCCATCACACACTAAAACAAAACTGAATTTCAAATTTTAGATATTGAAATACTTACTATTTCTTACACAGCCTTTCCTTCATAGGTTTCAACCCACTTTAGATAGCACTATTTGCATCCCACCTTCTATTTCCCTCCAGTACCTAAAGGAAGCCTGCAAGAAAGAAGGAGAGGACTATTTACAAGGGCATGTGGTGACTGGGCAAGCGGGAGTGGCTTCAAACTGAGAGTAGATTAGACAATAGAAAGAAATTATTTACTGTGCATGTCATGAGGCACTGGAATAGGCTGTCCAGAGAAGCTGGGGATGCCCCATCCCTGGAAGTGTTCAAGGCCAGTCTGGATGGGATTCTGAGCAATCTTGTCTAGTGGAAGGTGTCCTTGCCCATGACAGGAGGTTGGAATTAGATGACCTTTATGGTTCCTTCCAACCCAGGCCACTCTGATTCTATTTTGCTGGGGAGTCAGTGATTAGAAACAGCTTGTACAAGGGGCAATTTAAAACAGAAAAATTCCTATTTTCAGCAGTCCCACTAGAGGTGCTTATTTAGATTGTGGATGGAGACAGACCACGATAGGAGTGAGGAAGGATGAATATTCTTCCCACTGCCTGACGCAATATTTAGTGAACCACTGGCACAGTTGAAGCTAGGTCAACAGAAATGCTTTGAGTCCCGAGCCTGCCTTCCACAAGCTCACCTTGCAAAGAAAACCGCGGTGCCGTGGCTTTTATTGCAGAATTGCCTGCTAACTGAACAACAGTGTGGTGTCATCTGAGTATTGCAAGACTTTTCAGACTGTAGATGGCACTGCAAGGTAAGTGCAAAGGTGTGTCTACTAGCTGTGGAGATTGTACTCTCTTGAGATTTTTTTATCTGTTAAACACTCTGATATCAAGAGAGCATTTTAAGTCTAAAGACCTCAAAAGGATTAAGATAAAGCCAGAGGAGACGTGTCTGGAGGTGATGGAAACGGAATGTCATCTTTGCCAACATACTAGTTAATGCAGTGCTACTGCATTACCTTCCACAACAGCAGTGAGTTGCTACAGGGCCAAGGACATGAGTGGTGCTTCCAGCTGCTCCTGGCATCCTTAGTCATGCAGCTGGAGCAAGACAATTCCAGTCTCCAGGATCACTTCAGTGGGGCCATGATCTCCTGCAGAGATCACACTGGTACACTCAGAGAGAGAGGCTGCCTCCCGCTGTGCCCAGTGCTGTGAGGCACATCCTGACCCATGGCACCCTGCATGGCTGTAAGTGGGCACCCTCTGCCCTCTGCCACCCAGACTGGGCACAGCAGGATCATACTGCCAACATGGACAGTATATCTGGTGCTCAGTGCCAGAGAGGGTGTCAGATGCCTTGTTCAGGGATAGTACCAACATAGCTGCATCCGGGCATGAAATGGACAGAAAAAAAAATCAGCTATACTGTAAACAGGATGTTTACCTGGTTTTCACAAAAAGTTTTTTAAAAAAACAATCTCTTTTTTGCCTGTCATCAGAATAAGGCAAGAAAGTCAGTTCCCCTCTGTTACCACATGTTCAGAAGCTAGAAACAGATCTGCTTTTTCTCCTAACCACCATGATCTTGCCTCTCCCCTCTCTGTGAGATTGCCACAAGATCAACAGAGTTACTTGCCATGGCTGTGGAGTTTGAGATTTGCACTGGAAAGTCCATATGAAGTCCAAGATAATATCATTGATTCTCTTGTCTTTTCACCCATCCTCTCCTCTCCACAAAAGGTGGATGATCTGAAACAATCTGCAGCCTTGCTCCGTCTATTCAGGAAGATCAAGGTGAAAGATGTGCAGGAAGGACAGGCCACAGATTGAAGTTTTTGCTGCACTTATACAATAAACATCCCCCAGAATAATAAAAAAAAAGCCCAACAACCACTTTGTTAAAAATCATGCTCTTTTCCAAAATATTTCACATCACAACAGATAATACTACAATAGCTTTACATGTACTGCAGTCTCTGATTTAATTGAAGATTACATTCTAGTAACTGTCCCTTTACCAGATACCCTTTTGTACCTGTGGTATGCCAATATAATTTTTGTTTCATGTACCTTAGGCCCTTTACCACGGGATTTTACACACCGTTTTTTAAAATATGGGAATTCTGAACAAATGTGGGACAATGCATTCTCATCACATACACCTCATATCACTGATAACAAACTATCCTATTTGTGTATCTGGACTACTGCAATAAAAGAAAATCCACCTTGGGCATCAGGGAGGCTCCCAAGGTCTAATTAGACAAGCTGGGAATCTTGTGAGTTGAGATGTTGCAGTTTCTGACATAGCACAGCTCCATGGAAGTGTTCCCAGTCATGCAAGATGAAGAACCTGTGTTGCTGGAGCCACGGTTTACTGAGAGAAAGCTCCTCACCACATCTCCATTTCCTACTTCACCTTCACAGTGGAACTCTCAAGTAGAGTGATCAGAGTTAGGGGAGTCCATATCCATCACAATCCTCATTTCTGTGCTGTTTGATCCTTGGACTTCTCCACATTTTTCTTAGATTGTTATATGGAGCTTAATGACCCTGTCTGTTTGAGTAAGAGGATAAGCTGTGTTAAAGGAAGATGCACATAGATTCACTAAATTTGGAGACACCTTTTTTGTAAGCCTTCCCTTCTAAGAGGTGTTACACTGAATTTTGCTCTATTAGTTTTGTAATACAAATTTTCCAGCATTTTATAATCTTTTTTTTTCAAGTTCATAAATGAGAAAGATAATGAGGAACTTTTTTAGTAGCAGCAGAAGTTAAGCCTGGAGCTGCTTAATTATTTTTTCAGCAGAGTATTACTACTGCCAATAACAATTATTACTCAAGGCTTCAGAGGACACTGGTAATAATTAGGTCAGCTAAGGCACATAAATAGATATGTGAAGGCGGAAATCTGTCACTTGACATTTAGTATAGCTGAAAAGAAAAAAAATAATTATTTTCATTTTTGATATGTAGACTGAACTTTTTAATTACTGGCTTATAGAAATAATCACCCCTTTTTTTCTTTTTTTTCAACATTCAGGGTCAATTTCAGATAGCTCTTTTTTTTTTTTCCTTACTGTCACTTACATCTTCTCCTCTAATTCCTCCAGTAGCCTAAGTCTGGTGCAGACTACAATTGATAGATGGATAAGATTAATAGGTCACCAGAAAGCTGCCTAATGGGGTGATGTCCTCCCTATAGCCTAGATTTATCTCCCCTAACCTTAAATGAACACACACATTTGGGACACAGTCAATTTATAATTCTTCAACAGTCAATGAACTGAGACGCATACTAAGACAAAAATACACTCTGTAGTTAAGTTGCTCAAAATTCATGTTCCTCCTCAAATTCTGAGGAAGGCTCAGTATACTGGTTTCCTTTTTAAGTGCTCCTCTTTCTTTCTTTTTTATATATTGTTGGCTTAAAGTCTAGAGCTTCTATAAAAAGCAACAACAGCAGTTAGAGACGTATTTTTTTCCTATAATTACATGTTTATTTGTGATAATTCAGATATTTTCATCACAGACTGAAAAAAGCCAGATGAACAGTTCTTTATTGACAGACACATACTATGTGTGTCAGGAACTTACAAATCTGTCTGTTGGACTACCCAATTAAAAATTCTCTTCAGTGACTTGTTGCTGGCTTTTCATCTCCACATCCTGTAATTTCTTCAGAAAGGCTTAAAACAGTATATTTTTTCTGCAACAGTGTTGTAATCTCCCACAGTAGAAAAACCCAAACCAAAACAAGTAATTTAAACAGAGGCTCAGGTTAACCTGTTTGAGCTACTTTGGAGGTGATATTACTTTATCACCTCAACTTAGCTTGGCAAATCAAACTGTATCATCCTGGTTCTGCGAATGGTGTTCATTAGCTTGCTGCTGCTTTTGGAGAGGTAGTACAAGATAGCAGGAATTTTTATTACTGACCTGCAATCTGGGGTCAATTAGAAAAACCTAAACAATAAATGACAGGCAAAGTAGTTAATGTCTTATTTTTCCATGAATATATTAAAGGTCTTGCAAAGAAGATAAAACTCTTGCATAGAAAAACATTGCTAAAACCTTTGGTTATTCTGTCAAGGTTTGGTCTGACTCAGACTCTATCAGGTCCTATTCATGACTCTCCCACTTTTCTGTGTGCCTTGCTGTAGTTTTCTATTCTTTACAGTAGTATTTATTACGAAAGACCCGAGGGGCGGTCCAGCATCCAGAAATTTTCTTTCTCACATAGAATCTAAAGCCTTATTCTACTTTGAGCCTCTTCATCTTTCCACTGTGTTCTTTACTGCTCCGAAGGATGCTTGTCCAGGCTATTCACTTGAATTTCTTGTTGTGCAACAAAGCATTGTTTATGACTGACTTCAGCTGTATTTGGACCTCCTTACCCGCCCAGATGGTCATCACTGTTCTTAGGCCAGCTGGCAGCATGCTTGGAGCAAGGCCACCTCCGACTTTTACTTGTGACTGAAGCACTAAGAAACTATCACTAGGAAAATAATGCATAAATAAATTTCATGTGGCTTGCAGGTTTAGTTACAATGGTGAATGACTGCTGGCAAACTAAATATTTATACAGAGAAAATCAGAGACCAGATTGTATAGTTCACATTAACTGAGTCATATGACACAGGTAAAAATGCTTGAGATTCATCTACATACAACTAATACTGAATCTTTCCCAAAGTGAACTGCTGCTGAAGAACATGCATAACTTTTTTTTCAACTGTTTGTGGTTTTAAAAATGGCTAGGTTGTTTTAAGGTCATAATGCTCACACCACATGGGATAATACTGTGGCTTTAAAAAACACACAGGAACTCTGGCCATTACACTAATATTAATACATCATTAATGTATTTCTTGGGGGAAAAAAAATCAAGTTTTTTTTTTTTTTATTTAAAGTGTATTTACTTTTTGCTGTGTTTTATGTTCTGTGCTGCTTGTCTTGGTCCCAGCTTCCTGCCCTAAAACGGTATACCCTAATCCTGTTCCAGATTAATTTGTAATCTGTGCCACCTATTGCATCATCCATCAAAAAGAACCGAACCCTCATGAAGTGAGCCACAAATAGTTACTTTACAAGAGCAGTTGTACAAATCCTTGTGCACACACCAGATTTGCGTACGACTGTCCCAAGGTGGTGTCAAAAGCCTCATAGAAAATGAAGCTGTATCTGATTAATTGACAGAGAAATTACAGTGGCATAACACAGACTGAATCAGCATAGCCTTCTCGATGCTTTCTTTCCATTATTTTGAAGGGACCGATAGGCTGATTATTTAACTATTTGTTTTTGAGCCCTCTTGGAGGAAGGCGTTACCTTGCTAGAAACCCACCCCCTTCTTGGCAGCAAAACACGGTGCTTCTCCCGTGAAGACTGCCACAGGGAGGCACCTCAACTCTCCCCTCCTCTGCTCTCACGTTAACTCCATACCCTGCCCTTGCGCGGCACGACGAATGCTACCCCTAACTCACACCCCCGACGGCCATCTTGGTTTAACCCCTGCAGGCACTACCGACGCTCCGCCCCCAGCCCCGCCCATCATAG
>VZRN01003773.1:787151-837218 GCA_013397935.1 Dasyornis broadbenti | reverse complement strand
CCTCGGCGGTGAGGGGCGGGCCCGAGGCGCCAGCCGCAGCCAATCGGCGCGCGAGGTGCGGCGGCGCCGCGGCCAATCAGTGCTTCGCTTCTTTGTGGGTGCGGCGGTCTTTGTCGGTGCGCCCCGCTGAGTGTCGCCGGCCTCGCCTGTCGCTGTCCCTGTCCCCGTCCCCGGCGGAGCTGTCGCGGTAGCAGCCGCAGCCTGGCCCTGCCTCGGAGTCACTGATGATGAGCTCCCGCGCTGTCCAGCGCGCGTCCGGCCCTGCCCGCCCGAGCCCATTCATCTAGCGACTGGTGAGGGGTGGGCCGGTGTGTCCGGCGGGGGAGCAGCTCTGGGGATGGGTCTTGTTGGAGGGGTCTGAACGGCGGCGGTAGGAGGCTGAAGGAATGGGGAGAGCTCCGGGCAGAGGAGTCAGGGAAGGTAAAGGGCAGCCGGCCACGTAGAATGGGAGGGGACCGGCTTCGTGGCTCGGCTGCCTATGTCAATAAGTCTCTTGTGTCGTTCGTCGCTCCCCGGCTACGTGGACATGTGTAGTGGGAGTCAGAATAGCCCCTTGCCCCGCTGCCTTCCCCGGCCTCTGTCTGGCTCTTTCAAACACTTCAGACCTTTCCCCCCCAATACTAGCAGCAGCCGCTTACCAGGTTTCATTAGCTGTGGATTCAAGGAAAGTCTGTCGTATTGATACTTGGCTGTGGTTTTTGGTAGCAGCTCACAGTGCTGCTGGATTAGACCAGCACCGTAAGCACTGGAGAGCCGAGGTCTCGTAGTTAGCTTAAAAGGTACTTCCATGCAGTCTTCCTAGGCGAAATATAACTCTTTTTTTGGTTACGTGGTCTGTGTAGTTGTCTGTCTTCGTGGAAACTGACTGCAGTTTGCGGTTTACAAAAAGCAATAATCGCCTACCAACATCTGGTGTGGGTAGTCTATAATAATACTGTACCAGAAGTTCACAGTTAATTCAAAAAAGCCAGTTTTCCCAAAATGGAAAAATCCTTGATGTATTTATCGGCTATAGTTTGAAGTGTGGTGAAATTCTAGAGCACACTTGTGGTTTGTTGTGCCTGACTTCCCTTCAGCATTATCTGTTTCAGTAAAGCCTATAGCAAGATCCAGATGGATTGTGGAAGTGACTGTAGCTGCACTCACTGTACTTTTGTCTATACCACTTTATGTTTTAATTTTTAACAGTATTAAGTTACAAAACATAAACAGTCCTGAATATTTCTAGACAAACCCAGCACAGTATTTCACAGTTTACTGTTTATGTACTATGATTCCTAACTAATAGATGTGCTCTGACGTGTTGTAGCTGAATTTAGCTACCAGTGGTACTTTGGTCTTTTTTTGACAGACGTGTCAGCCTTTAATTGGCAGTGCTGCTTAGCTCAACTAGGAGCAACTGATTAGAGTTGTTAGATCACTGAATGTCTCATTCTGATAAGGATTATGCTGTTGTCACTGTGAAGGAAGAAGTCACAGAAAATCTGGAGAGAGCCTCTAAAGGTCACTTGTGCTGGGGTGTACCTGTGCCAAGCAGTGGCACAGAGGCCCCAGCCCAATAAATGAAGCAGCTTGGATCTCTCATAGCCCAAGGGACATAGTGGGCATGGTGGAATGTGGTGTCTTTCAAAGCAAGTTGGTTTTCCTTTGTAGCCTTACTTCTGGGCAGGTCACATTTATTTATAACTTGAGCAGTTTGCTTGTTGTCTAGCCTGTTTTGAGAGCCTCATGTGGATAAAATCTCCATTTGAAAATCCTTCCTGACGTGTAATCTGAATCTTTTATGAAATTTGAGTGAATGACTACTTTGTCCACTGTCAGGAGTGAAATGGACTGGAGTTTTGATTTTTCTTCTTTGTATAACAGATGCCTTATTCAAAGGCTCTGGGTGGTCTGCTGAAGCCACAGCTGAAGAAGAAAAGAGATCCAGTTTGCTTGTACTCATGGGTTGTTCCATAAACATTCTGAAGCCCAGTGGCTCTTTCCAAGTTCTTCCTCTGTGTACTTGCTTCTCTTAAAACTTGATATCTGAACTAGAAGCAGGACTCCACCTGGTGTTTTGTTCATTGGGAAGAGCAGAACCCTTGTTTTTTGTGTCTCATGTTGCAGTGCTCCTGTTGTATAGTCAAGAAGAAGCTGCTTTTTTAAAAGGTCTCTATGTTGGAATTTCAGGCTGCTAAACCACTCTTAGCTACCGCATAGCTTAGATTTACCTGTTTTTTCCTTGTACACTTAATGTCTTTTCTCCCCATAAAATGTATTTGGTGTTCAAGGGGTTGGAAAGCCTAGATTTTTGCCCGTTCTTCAACAAATATACAAGGAATTTCTGAATAGGTTAAACTATCTGTGGATATGTAATCTGAGTAGGAATTAATAATCTAACTGTTCTTTAAAGCCTAGGACAATGTGCTGCTTGTACCTGAAAGGTGTATTTGCTTTGTTTATCTAGGAATCTAGGAATTCATGTGTGTATCCTTGAAGATACCTTCCTTAATGCCAGTCCTAAGGCTGTTGTATTACTGCCCAGCTTCAATTTTCTAGTTGCTTTTTTCAGATTCTAAACTATTACTTTAATTACTTTCACTTTATTAGTGAAATGTGCCTTTAGGTAAGACTATAGTCAACAGAAAGTCCTGGAAAAGTGGTAACATGATAGCAAATTCCCATGGTTTTAGTTCTGTAAGCCTTTTTTTATTAGCTTAGTAATCAAGTAGTCTGTGTAGTGAAGTTTGCTCTGGGTACAAATATTTTCAGGATTTCTATCGTGTTATGAAACAAATGCAAATGGACCAATGTGGAGAAATGTCAGCGTGCTTGTTTCAAAAAAAATCTGTTTCCATTCCACACTGGAAATTTTTAAGATATTTGCAATACCCTTGTAAGGATGGACTTTACCTTCCTGAAATGTATAGCATTGCCAGTCGTCTCTTACTTCACTTAGCCACTTCTTATTAAAAGGAAAAGCTAATGAATTTAGTACCCTCAGAAAAGCTATATTATTTTAACTTCTGTTTTAAAGGAAGGATATTAGGAAAGTTCTAGGCTTCTTTTATATGGGAAATAGAAACCATTACTTTGTGCTGTTTTAGGAGAGCCAAATTAGGGGAGCTAGGTAATTTTTCACCATGTGCATTTTAGAGCAACTGGTATTTAGTAAAGTTAGTAACACTTAAAAAATAAATTAATAAACCCCAACAGAAAAGCAGTGAATGGAATGAAGTTATGCCAGTTTTAAGGTCTTGAGAAATATGTTTTTAGTAAAACTGCTTGAGGATGGATTTCAGGGCCACGTGACTGATTTGACAATGGAGTTCAATGTGCAGTGCACATTGAAGATGCAAACGTAGCAATCTGTCTTCAAGTAGTATTGAATTCTGAGTAGCTGAATCTCTTCTGTATTCTCTTTCACTTCAATATAAGACCATTGTCTATATGAAATGAAAAAAGCCACAGCAGCACTTATTGGCCACTGTCTTGGTACCAGTATCCACATCCATGTTAGCCAGATTTTGGTAGATCTCATACCAGAGTATAGGCTTTCTTCAGGACGAATCAGAAGGACCACAGATGGGAGTTCTTGTATCAAATCAGACTGGATGCCAGAAACATACATTGATGCTGCCAACCATGAGGTGAGGGTTGGTTGTTTCCTAGTTCCTCTGAGCCAAGAACACACAACCTCTGTGGAAATGCTTTCTTGGAAAAGAAAATTGGGAATGCGTTGATAGAGAATATGATGCACAGAGAGGTTTCTGGAACTTCATAGTGGGAGGCTTCTGCCAACTCTGTTTGTTTTTCCGAAATGTTGAGATTTCATGTCTAACGTCTGCTGTTTGCAGGAAATGAAATCTGTCACCATTATCCTTAGTCACTAAGGTATTTGTAGGATCTTTGTTTGCTTCATACTCAGGAGAGGTGTGACAGCTTTGATTTGGGCGGTGATTTCTCGAAAGAAACAGATTTTTGAGACAACCACAGTAGGTAGAGAGCTGCTTTTTCAGCTATAGGAATTCTGCCTCCATAGGGTCAGATGACACATTTATCTGTCACTCTCCTTCTTGGAGGGTGTCTGACAGCTCTGGTGCAGTGGTACTTTGCCTTCTCTGAGGGGGAGGGCTGAGTGAGACAGTTCTACCTACCCACTTGCAGGAGGCAAGATACCACAAACACTTTCTTGCAACTGAGGAATTGCTTCCAAATTGGTTGGCATCTTTTAAATTTTCCTGGTCTGTGAACAAGTATAATAAATAGTTCATGTCTCTAAGGGTTAGGAACCCACTTGCTGCTGAAATAAAATATCTTTGGGATACTCTCAACACTGCTTGTCTCTGAGAGTTAGAAACCCACTTGCTGCTGAAATAAAATAACTTTGGGATACTCTGAACACTGCTCCAATTCCTGCATTGTTTGTGACTTTTTTCTATAATAAAATGTTAATTAGAAATCAGTTTTTAAAGATAATTTCAATTCCAAATAATACCTACTGTATCATGTAAGTATTAAAAATATTATAGCCTTATTTAGCTTTTTATGTCTTTTAATTATTACAGCATTAGGAAAATGCTGGTATTATAACATGAATGTGATTCGTGCTGAGAAGCCTGCAAATCTGCAAATAAAAGTGGAGACATATAATCAAAAGTGTACCATGTTCTAGATAATCTCAATTCAAAGTTTAAAAAATGCTGGTGCCTCCTGTTTTGTGCTTGTTTTAGGTGCTCACTGTTCAGCTGGGATGCCATGTACTAAAAGTAAGCATTTGACAGCAGAAAGGTTTTCACACAGACTTGAGATTCAATTCACAATGGGAAAATGTTAAGGTTTCACTTAAGGACTTCCTTTGTGTAAGTCAGATCTGATTATCAACCTTTTTCAGATATTCTAATAATATGACAGTGCTTGTTGCCAGTGTGACAGTCTTAATCGTGGAGAGAGGAAATCTTGATTTACAGCCTTCTATCTTGAGCTCAAGGTGTATATATCAATATACTAACATATTATCTGGTTTTGTAATGTTTAGAGTAAAGAAAGGTTGGGTTGGAATGACTTATAAAGAAATAATTCAGCAGAGTCAAGTTTCACATAGCTGCAGTGAATGTCATCGTGATGGCGTTAGTGTGAAGCTGGCAGGCTTGTATTTCTATTTAGTAGCAGACTTTTTTGTTCTTTTAATGTTTGATTTGTTCACGTTATTTTGGTGTTTGATGAGGCTAGAGCTCGGGTGCCTTCAGTAAGTTTTTCTCTGGCCTTGCTGTTCCTTTCTTGTAATGGCACAAGTCTCAGGATTTGCTTTCTTCTGGATCATTTTCTCATGCATTTCTGTGCCTTAGGTGTGTATATGCACAAGGGAATGTATGGCACAGGGAACAGGAGGACTGCTTCCTTGCATGGTGGTATTACTTCATACCAGTTTATCTAACAGATTAGTCAGCCTGATTTTATGTCTCCCCTGAGTGATTTTTCTTTTATCTTCTTTTTACTTTTACTTTTTTTTTCCTGTGTAGCAGTAATAGTAATTTTTAAACAATGAGCTGTATTTAAGATCTGCTTTACAAGGCATGGATAAAATTTTTACTTCTTCCACAACAACTTTATTGCCTAGTGTCATATTGATGAAATGTGATAAATTTTTCCTGTAGATGTCCAAACTTTTTTTTTTAAATTATTAGTTTTAGAGGGCTGTTTGATGCACTGGCAGTCTGAGTGTGCTAATATCATGCTTTGATTTATTGGAGCAACAAGTCAGGCTGTGTTCTTGAAATGAGAGCTTTTTTTCAAGCCTGTTACAGTGATTTACTTCTCCTTATAGTCCGAGGCTTGAGAAAGTCAGAGGACAAAAGTCCACACACATCTATGATAAATTTCTTGTATTACTGCAGAAGTTTGTAAGTTGTTTGGAAAATGCCCTCTAGAGTGACTTGAAGCTTGCTGTGACAAATTTAAGCTGAACAGTTGTAGTCAGTTCTAGTCTCTGAAACATTTCTGAATGTTACCCCTGGTCAGGGATGAGGGACTAAAGTGTAGTGAATAAAAAAATTTTTTTTTTTTGCTTCTTCGTTTGCCTGCTCTTTGAAGTAGTTTTGAAGGTATACACTGAACAACTTCGGATCCGTAGATTTGCATTCCAAGTATTTTAACCCTTCTGAATGAGGTGGAAAAGCAATTGTTGAAGACTTTATTATGAGATGTTTAAAGGAATACTTTTGGATTGGATTTTTTTTTCTTGAGCATTTAGATTCCATTACTAATGTTTGCTCTAAACTGATTACTTGCAGCTTTGTGGAAATCTTGATGATGATTCTTAAAACAGGAGGAGGACTGGGATTTCTCTTTTCCAAACAAAATCATATTTTCCTGATGTATCTTTGCAAATAGAGATTTAAAGAAAATACGGTTTTGCATTCAGTGGCTGAAAATCAATGGAAGCAAAGCTCAACAGGCTTTCTTGATGAGGTTGGGGTCAAGGAGTAGGATGTGAACATTTATAATGACTACTAAGCTGAGTAGGGTGAAGAAGTTTTGGTATTTTTGTTGTTTTTTTTTGTTGTGTGTACCTGTCTTATCCCCCTCTTCTCCCCCATTCCCCACACTGAGGGTTTGTTAACATTTTGTTTTATTCCTTTAGCTTTAATGATGGCATTGTTCAGCTTCTCTTGGAATCTGCTTTACTTGTGGATAAAACAACTTTAAATTACATTTTACACAGCAAATGAAAACATGAACTGAATACTCAGTTCGAAACTTATGTCTTGAAGATTGAAGTGTGACTTTTTGGGGACTTAATATCAGTTCACACTAAATTAGTGATGTATGTAGTTCACTTTTCTGTTTTCTGGGTTTATGTGTGATTTTTATACTGCAGTCTGCACTTCTTGTGACACTTTTGAATATAACTGCACACATTTCATAGTCTAGGTGAGTGCTTCTGTCAGGCCTCCTTTACTTTAGAGAAAAGGGATGCCAGAGAAAGATGGATATGCTAAAGATAAGTATGCAGAGCTAAGCAGAAGTGCTGTATACCCTAGACTGTGAATATATTTTCTTGAAGGAGAATTCCTAGTTTTTGCTTCCTTTTTCTTCATCGTCCTCCCTTACTCCTTCCAGCTTAGACCTTTGTTTACCTTCCTGCCTGTTTCAGGAGCTTTATACTTTAGCCTTGCATGAGTGCTAAGAGCCTGAATTCATAGCTCTTGTAAAAACTACTTTTGTTTGCTCTGATGCCATCCTTCCTCCCACCTTTGTGAGCAGCTCTGGGAGTGATGAAGAGGAGTGTTCCTGTCTTCTGCAGAATATAGTTAGTAGGGACATGGGTAGGCATTCAGGCCAGGGAAGAGAAAGTGGGACGTAATCCTTTTATTGCAGTGGCTATGAGGACTGGTGGTCCATTCTTCCTTCTGGGTATTACTAACAGTATCTCTGTTAGCCAAGATGTGCTCAACAGCTGGGGTGGGGGTTTGGTGGATGGCTTCGCCCCCACCCAGTCTTTTAGTTCAGTTCTTGCTTTCTGATCACAAAGTAATGATACAATCAGACACAAAACAGTCAGGATCCTGAGGACGCTAAGGTTGGGAAAACAAACTCTTTTGGATGTAGTTTACCTTGCAGCCTAAACAATTTATGTCAGAGAAAGGTAGGTGGTGCCTTTGGAGGCTGGGGTGGGGAAGGGAGTAATGTTATTTTAAGATGACTGTCTGAGTATAAGCTCAGATGGCATGGGGAAGTTCAGTCAGCCCTTGTCACATTGTCTTGTCCTGCGCTTGCTAGTTTGATATGCAGTTAAATCGATACAGTTGCTGGGGAAAAGTTTTTGTTTACTAATCTGTTCTGGTTTGTTCTCTTTCAGGTCTCCCTTGCAATTATGGAGTTTTAGAAGAATAAGGTAGTGTGGAGGGGGAATCCCCCTCTGCACGCTAGAGGTCGTTCACTTTTGGAATTTTCTATGGACAAGAATATTTGTTATATAAGATGGTGAAATAAGACTCCTAAAAATATATATTTATAAATATTTATTTGGATCAAGTGCCAAACATAAAATTTCAAAGATTTCTAATGGCAGCTCAATAAACTTGGATTTACATCCTTGGAATTACAATTTTTCTAAGGCACTGTGCTGTGTACTGAATTGGAGTGCCTTGATACACTTAAGGGTTGTTCCCCTTAAGGAGCAGAGCAGCTTTAGAAGTGAAGATGAATTCTTACCTGCCAGAGTGCACTTCAAAGTGTCGATCTCTACAGCATGCTTTGGATGTTATTTCTGTAGTCACCAGAGGAAGTGAAGGCCAGATCAAGGCCTTTCTCTCTTCTTACTGCTACAATGCTGCAACTATCAAAGATGCCTTTGGTAGAAATGTTATACATCTTGCTTCGTCCTGTGGCAAAAAAGGTGTGCTGGACTGGTTGGCTGAGACCAAAGGAGTGGATCTCTTGGCGAGAGACAAAGAGTCTGGATGGACAGCTTTGCACAGAAGTATATTTTATGGATACATTGATTGCGTTTTGTCATTACTGAAGGTGAGTGATTTGCAACTGTAGTTTTCCTTGACATCTACAATTTTTAGAGTTGTATTGATTATGTAAAAGTGTGTTTTTAAACTTGACTGAAAGCCTCTTGAGGGTTGTCTTAATACTATGTTTAAATTGCAGTGCATTGATTTACATGAAGGTTGTCTCTATTCATGTGGATGTCTGCCTTTGCCCATGCAGAAATCAGCACTGAACAAGGATCCCAGATTAATTGTGGACTTCCTGGAAGACTTTTTTTTTGTGAATGATATCAGACTCAGGATCTTAAAAGAGAGTGATCGGACTAAAGATACTCTGAAAATAGTCTCTGCAGTAATTATACCAATTGATGTTAGAGAACATAAAATAAGGGAAGATTAAATGGAGTTATAATTAGACATTAACCTTACGTTTAGAGATCAGCAATTCAAGATAAGGAGTATTCTACTGAGTGAATCTCCATTTCATTAGTATTTTAAATCAGGACTTTTGCTCAGTCCCCCTTATTCCTTTCTTAAAATTGCTGTTTCTTTCCATCCACTTAGCAAGTTGTATATATTTTTGATTGATCTTCCTTCTGTTTCTCCTTTCCCAAGTATAGCAAAGGGAAGAGATGTTTGTTTGAGATGTTGAGGGTCTCTTTAACCATGTGAGAAAATGAAATACTTGTGGTTCAGGGTTGTTTAAAAACAAACCTTTTAAGGCAGAGAATTTTTCATTTTGAGTGCAGACTTTTAAAATTACAGTGACTAGCCATTTGTAGACATAAGTCTCTGCTTTCTATAAGACTTTAAGCAAAAAGACAGTGGATCTGGTATTTTTTAATTCTTGAAGGTCTGATAACTGTTAAATATATATTTCATGTGCTGTCCCCTTAAATAGTAGGGAAGTTTTCATTAAACTTGGCAAAAGTAGATGTTTTTATAAGCATTGTACATATGATTCTGTTCTCTACAAAACTGGAAGCTGTGTACATGATACATGAAAAAGTATTCAGTCCTCTAGTGCATTTGTGTATATCTGTATCTTTAATATTTGCTTACAGGAGGCCTGTACAGGTTTTCCCCAATGTCTTTTACTTTTCTGTCAGTTACATAAGTGAATGAGATTTTTTGCTAGCCAGCTCTGGAGATGCTCTTCTAAGAAGTAGAATGAAACAGCTCATGGAGGTTGCTCTGTCTTCCAGTTCCTTAACTGAAGTCTGTGTGCTGTACTGTGTTATAAAAAGGATATGTTCTTGAGGTATAGCAACAACAGGTATGGATTATAGAGTAGAATTATGAAACAGCTGAGCTAGAAAGAGGTCTCTGAAGGTTGTCTAGTCCAGCCCCCATGCTTAGGCAAGGTCAGGCAAACTAGGGCAGGTTGCCTAGGACTGTGTCTGGTTGGATTTTGAGTAGAGCATCCAACATCTCTGTTCCAATATTTTTATATCAGTGCAGTACAGATGTGTCTTAGATTTAAACAAAATTTCTTATATGTTAGTTTGTGTCCATTTACCACTTTTTCTGTCACTGGGTATTGCTGTGATCCCCGCCCCTTACCTCCAATCAGGTATTTATTATGCGTGATAAGGTATGCTGTGCCCTTCCCCCATACCAAACTTTCTCTAGGCCAAGCGTCCCAGCTCTCTCAGCTTCTCTTTGAATGTCAGATGCCCCAGTCATTATTTTCATAGTCTTTTGCTGGACTTGCTCGTGTATGTCGATATCTGTCTGGGAGTCCAGACCTGAACCCAGCACTCCAGCTGTGGCTTGCCAGTGCTGAGTAATGCTTGCTGGCAACATTCCCACCTGCAGCCCTGGATACTTTCACCATTCTTAACTCTGAGCTTGCTGGCTTGTGGTCATCTGGTAGGCTACAAGAAGCCCTAAGTGCTTTCCTGCTAAGGTGCTTTCTATTCATTCACCCTCCAGCTGTACTAGTTCACTGGGTTGTTCCTTCCCAGGGCCAGGATTTGCATTTCCCGTTGTTGAACTTTATGTGGTTCCTCTCAGCCCATTGTTCCAGCCTGTCAAGGTCCCTTTGAATGTCAGCACAACCCTCTGACTTATCAGGCACTCTTCCTGGTCTCATATCATTGCCTTTGCTGGGGGAGCAGCACTCTAGCCTATCATCCAGGTTGTTAATCAAGATGTTAAACAGTACTAGCCCCAGAATCAGCCTCTGGGGTCCTAAACTAGCATGGATGATGGACTTCTGCTGTGGGCTGGAGGCAGTCTTGGCTTATTCTCAGACTGTATCTAACGATAAGATTTGCAACTCAGTGATTGGAGTTTATTTTCACAAATTCAGACCACGTGAATGTCCCTGGAGCCTCTGTCTGCTTGTGAATATTTTAGATGACTTCCAAAACGAAGAATATCCAGCTACCTTGAGTCGTAAAAATAGCAGTCTTTCTGTCATATAGTGAGTTTATACCAGCGCTGTTGCATTAGGGTTGTCTTTATAATTTGGAGAACGTATGTTGTTATTCTGGTGAGTGTATTTCCAAGTACAGTTGTTCTATTTCATGTGTTTACCTCTTAAGTGTGAGGTTCTATAAGGTTTTCCTTTGTATTATCCATGAACTCAGGTACATAGGTACAGCTGTATTAGATTATGTTTGAGATTTTCTGGAGTTCTTCCCTTTGGGGAAGTGATTGATAGCAGTTGACTTCGCTGTAGCAGCACTCTTTTGCATTGAGAAAATAGTATTTACTGTCTATGTCTCTCTGAGTACTGAAAGAATGACCTGTTCATGCTTTGTGCCTCTGAACCTTCCCTAGTTATCTCTTGCCTAGCTGCTTGCGTCGTCTTGCCTTTTCTCAGCATCTATGAAACTCTCTTCTTTGCTTGTTTTCAAAGTCATAGTAGTTTTTTTTTATTTTCTCACTTGCCTAGCCTGTCAAAACTGATTCTGTAAAATGCCAGTTTAAGAAAATATGTCTTTTGAAGTTAGTAAGTGCATTTTTGGTGAATACTTGCCATTCCTAGATGTCAGTGCTTTATCTTCAAGTCTGTTTCCTTTGTGTTTCACGGATTACGTCATATTACACAGTCAGTGTTGAGACAATAAAATCCATGTCAGGAGATCAACAAGATGTACATGTGACTGAACAGAATTGCACCCTTTTTTTTTAGATGTGCTTACAGTTTATTTGAATCTGAAGATTTTCTTTTATCAGTATTAAACTTCAGTTAAAGATGTGTTTAGTTCCTTAAAAGTTTACCTGCTTTACTTCAAGCTGTGCAGTTAAAATTAACTTCAGTTCTTCTCTTCTCCCCCTCTCCTCTTTCAGCATGGCGTTAGTCTGTATGTTCAGGATAAAGAAGGCTTGTCAGCCCTAGATCTTGTGATGAAAGATAGGCCTATCCATGTGGTGTTCAAGAAAACCGGTAAGAAATAAAATAGCCTAATTTGTATTTTGCAATGAGAACTGTTTCAAAAGTGTATTAATGTATGTACCAGTGTAGATAATATTTTCCGTTTTTAATTTGGGCTTCATAAATTGTGAGATAGCTGATACTAATGTTGATCATCTGTACAATATTATTAAAATATTTTATCATGGCACCTCACTTCTTATAATATTAAATGTTTTTAACGTTCAGTTTTAGGTAAAAATAGTTTCACCCTTCAAATTTTAGATAGAAACAACAGTTGTTGTTTTTTGAAGTTGATGTGCATGCTGCTGGTAAATTTACAAGCTTCAGAGAGGATCTTTTTCATTACAGATCCCACGGAAGTCTACACCTGGGGAAACAATATCAATTTTACTTTGGGTCATGGTGGTCAACAGGGTAGACATCATCCTGAATTGGTGGACCTTTTTCCTCGGAATGGCGTGTATATCAAACAGGTATTAATATATTACATAGGCACCTTTCTTGGTGAGGGGTGTGTGAGGGGGAAAAAGCATCCAAGAAGTTATCAGATGTTGAAAATTTGCATGGAAGAATCAGTTCTGGCTGGTTTCCCACCTCTGCCCACCTGCTTCCCCCACTGCAACCCCAATCACCATTAATGAAATTGTGGTTTTCTGTTTTGGTGGGGAGAAGAGGGAGTTTTATATGATTTACCTTGGGTATATGGCTTGTATATCATTAAGTACATTCAGAAGCCTGATACTTCTGTAACTGTTTTGAGGTGCTGACTTCTGTGTAACTCTCATGCTGAACTGAAGTGGAATAATAAATGTGCCTGATACATGTTGAAGTAAAATTCATCTTGTGTACAAAGCAGCATGTGTATGTTTTTAGAGACTTCACTTTGAGAATATTTGAAAGTTTAAAGTACAACTTGAGCAAACATTCAGGGCAGACAATCTGTGCTGCAGTCTTAACATGTTTTCTTTGGCACTTCTGAGGCAGTATTGTGGCCCTTAAAACTCAATCTTTTGAGTTTCTGTTAGCCTGTGGGGCCGCGCTTGATCTTATTTTAATAAACTGAAACTATTGATCTCTTCAAGTAGGTTAAGACAGTACATAATATGTTTAAAGCAAATATTTTATGTGTCCTATGATTTAATACCCGTATCTTGTATTTTTGTGAACATATCTTTTTTTAAAGCAGAGCTTATTCACAGAGTACTTATGGCAGATGTTTTCAGATTATCCAGGAAAATTTGTGTCCTTTGTTGCCTCTTCCCCATCCCTTTTTTGCTCTTTTTTCAGGTGGTACTCTGCAAATTCCACTCTGTGTTCCTTTCCCACAAAGGTCAAGTGTATACATGTGGACATGGACAAGGAGGGCGCTTGGGTCATGGTGATGAACAAACATGCCTGGTATGATGTCTTATGTTTTCTCTTGTAGTCTAGCACAATGTTTCTTTTAGTTCTAACAGCAAATCTAAAAAGGGAATTAGAGTTTCTATCAGTGTACTTTCAAAATTACTGTGCTGTTGATTTTAAACCAAACCCCTTGCTTCCCACCAAGTAACAGAAAAATCTCTCCAGTACTAATAGTGAGGTGGCAGAGAATAGAGGAATGTGCATTTAATTGTAGTTTAACTTAAGATAGCTAGATGCAGTGGTCAAACTTGTGTTATGGCTGAGTTGATTTAAAGGCTAGCTGATGCTAGATAAGTGGAAGCAGATTTTTTTGGCTGAGTTGTCTCCTTAAGCAGGTTTGTGATGCCTTCTGATGAGGGCCAAGGCTGGCACAGAGAAACAGCACTACTGTGAAGCTGTAGTGGCTGGAAAAGAGACGGTATAGTTGCTTTTTACTAGATTTATGCATCTCTTAAATGAAAACTCAATGATCATTTTTCATTTGAATAGTACATTGTTACAACGCACAAAACTAAAATTTGAGAAGACTAAGATATGATGACAATACAGTTCTTAGACTTGAGCATTTAATCCTACCTGGTAGTGTGCATTTAGCTTGCAGCCAGTAATTTTTTAAAATTTATTGTATCAAGTATCTAGTAGAACTTGATATTCTGTTGCTGAATGCTGTAGTGGAGATTTGAGCTCAAATTTTCTTTCGCTTTTTTTAAAGAAAGTAATTCTGTTAAATTAAGGGGTTTTTTTTTTTTTTCAAATTGCTTTTTGAAATTGTGATTTTATGTAGTTGAATAAAGGAGAACTCATGTTAGAGTGCATGAAGAGTCAAAGATACAGAGCTGCTTCCTTATTCTGTGAAATTTTATTAGGATTATCCTGTGTTGGAGGGAAACAGCTTTAGTGTTCATGGTATTTAAAAAAAGAAACAAAGAGGTGATAGGTAATATTTGTTCAGCTGTCCTGAAGATATAGTTTCCAATCTAATTTCAGAACAGGTAGTTTGAAATTCATCTCCCCTGATGGCAAAGGATGCATTTCAAATGAAAGTAGTTAATCTTACTGCATTGGATGTGTTTGTTACATTAATGAGTATGTTGTGTGTTCAAGTGCATTTTTATCTTTATTTCAGTATTTGGTCATGACTTTCTGTTGGTGTAACTTCAGTTTCATAGATGCCCACTGGTTAATAACAAACCAGCGTGCTTTTATATCAGCTTTTTTTTTTTTTTTTCTTATTCAGGTTCCAAGACTTGTAGAAGGCTTAACTGGTCATCAGTGCTCCCAGATAGCTGCAGCTAAGGATCATACTGTTGTTTTAACAGAAGATGGATATGTTTACACATTTGGTTTGAATACTTTCCATCAATTGGGTATTCTTCCTCCTCCTTCTAATTGCAGTGTTCCTAGACAGGTAAAAATAACATCAGTCAAAGCTTAATTGTTTGGTGTCGTTGTTTTGGTTTTTTCTAACACATTTCTAAATGTGAAGATTAGGGAAATAACTTCTAAACTTCTTCAGAACAGCAAAGTTTAATGTGCGTTCAGATAAATCTTGGTTCTGTGTTATCAGACATCGCAAATCTTAACTGTGTTCTGATAAAATGTCTTCATTTGTAACCTGAACACTACCAAAATTTGTAGTGTGAAGTATGAAACAAGGTACAACTGCCAAAACCCTTCTTTTTCCCCAAATTGTTCTGTATCTGAAGTGATATAAAATTAATAGGTATGTATCACTTGAGATTCAGGCTCTTAACTCCTTTCAGATTATTGGATGATGGCTCTCAGGGTTTGATTATTAATGTCCTTTGCTGGAAGCACTGGAGTCAGTGCTTTGGGAGGAATAGTGACAGGGAAGAGGGAGTATGGGCATCAGCAACTTAACTGTATTTCTATGCTTAATCTCTAAATTTAATATTTTTTGTAAGTAAACAAGCTTTATGTTACCTTTTGTTGAAAGGGAACTTCATGCTTAGTAGAACAACACTGCACTATCAGTGTTGTGAAAGTGAAAAAGAATGATTGGCCAAAATGCAACAGGATAGTGTTTTGGGGTACCATGTCCTTTTCAATAGTGTAATGATAGCTCTATATCCGCAGTATTTGCTTTGATTTTATCATCTTAATCTGGAAAATCAAGTTAAATTTGAAATGTGGATTTAGTAGTGTTGTGTTCTGCAGTATGTTTAGGCCATTAGGACTTAAAAGTTGAAACTTCTAGCTAACATTTTGCAGCACCTGAGTCTTCTCTGGCTATGCTATACATGTCCTGTTCACTCTTGTTCAACATCTTCTGTATGAAGACAGCCTAAGGAGACTTGATTCCAGTTGTGATTAGATAATACAAAAAGTTCTTTTTGTCACTATTGCAATAGTACCCCACTTGACAAACTTCTGAAATAGTCTGATTTATTAGACTGTATGTGGATTGATATTAGTGCTTCTTTCTTAAAGACTTTAAGAGTTGAATGTTGTCAGAAGTTTGTACATGTGAAACTCACCTGTTGCTACGTAATATTAAGATGTACTTTGGATTTGTGCTTAGGTTCAGGCAAAAAACCTGAAAGGTAGAATGGTGATTGGAGTCGCTGCAGGCAGATTCCATACAGTGCTATGGACTAAGGAAGCAGTGTATACCATGGGGCTGAATGGCGGCCAACTAGGTAAGGTAGAAGCGTTCTGAAAGTAAAACCCAGCCATTGAAAGATGTTGTTCGTGCTTAACCTGTCATCTGCTTCTTAGAACAGAAGCCTGGGTGAAGCTTTCTTTTCTCTCTTTTTTTTTTTAAACCAATCTGATGACATCATCCCTTCACACTTCTTTTGAAGAATATTTTCCATTCCTACCAGTTACTTTCACATTTTGAAATGGTAGGAGCTAGTCAGATTTAGCTCTCTCATTTGAACTCTTTATAACTTTCACCTTTCATGTATCTTGTATGGTCCTGCTACTGGAGACTTAAAGGAAACAGAATGTTGCTGTTTGTGTTGGAAATTACTCCAAGGCATACTTGCCTCCTTCCAGCAATCTGACTGGCACTGCCCTTAATAAATTATAAACTAGCTTTCAGCTCTCCCACCTATGTCCTTCTTTCATGAAACACTGTAAACATGCTACTGATAACTTTTTCATAATTACTTTTTAAAGTGAAATGCTTGCCTATATCTTGATTTTTTTTTTTTTCAGCAATACCATTACCAGAATATTCACTTAACTCTATATTATTTTGAAGTCAAGAAAGAACCTATTAAAAATATATTACCAGCTAGTGAACTTGATTTGTTGTATGAATGGGACATTTTAATTGCTTTTATCTTTTTTAATAAGCAAATATTGCTATATTGGTTTGGATTTGCATTTTTGCAGTTTTGTATCTATGTGCAAACAAAACTATTAGCTAGCTCTCGTACTTAATCTGCATCAGCTCTGGCAGCAGATTCCAACTCTTTTTGTGTTTCTATTTTAAGGTGTCAAAGGTATATGAAAAACTTGCTTTATCAGAGAAATATCTTACAAATTAATATCTTCTTTGTTTTTGCCTTTTTTTATATGCACCCACCACATAAGCTTTTTTTGTGGTTTTATGTGTTGTTGGGATTATTCTGGCTAGCACATGGCCCAGTGCAGTACCATAGAGAGACAGTAATTGAATCCTAAGTGGCATTAGTTATGTCAGTTGGGCACCATGGTAGATATGTGGTGGTAAACCTTGCCCCCGTAAGATGTTTGAACATAGCTTGACACTGTCCTGTGGCAGGGTTGCTTCCAGCTCTAGAGATGACTGTGCTGCTTGTTCCTGGGTGTCTTACCCTGCTCTGCTCTGCAGTGCAGGCCGAAGTGCCCTGCACACAAAACAGGATTATGCTGTGTATGACATTCTTGATGTTAGGTTTTGTGTTGCAACAGAACAACAATGGTCTGGTTTTATTTTATTTTCTTGATGTTTTCAGAGATCTTGCATTACAGCTCCAACTTTTTCTGTTTCATTAACTGCTGCCTTCATGCTTACCTGCACTTACAGTAATTTTTTTGACAAGCTTTTTTTTTGCCTTACAATGTCTGAAATAATCTGTAGTTTTATGCCTATGTTATAGTATTTCTGCTATCTTGAAACGTAATATGATGAAATAAATATTCTTTCTTTGGAATCAAAACAGTACCACCTCATTAAATAGGTTCTCTGTAGAATATGCCTTACTTCATTTTTATGTATCAGATCTTGAATGTTTTCTGTTGTTTGCAGTGAACTAACAAGTATGTGTGGTGGGTCTCTTATCTGTCTGAATATTTTGAAGATGAATTATTTAACTACCTAAAATATCTTTGCAATGTAAAGGTTCTTCAAAGTAGTGTAGTGTAGCAAAGTATCCTTTAAGTGCACAGTATGTGGAATGGCAAATAATGTTTTTGGGGTGGCTTGTATTTTCTAGGTTATCTACTGGATCCTAATGGAGAAAAATGTGTAACCGTACCGCGCCAAGTTTCTGCTCTACACCATAAAGACATCTCTGTGTCCTTGGTCTCTGCAAGTGATGGTGCTACAGTATGTGTTTCTGAAAGAGGAGATATTTATTTACTTGCAGACTACCAGTGCAAAAAGATAGCTTCAAAGTATGTGTTACTTTTCTAATCTGTCATGAAGAGCAATAGGTGAAGATTTCACTGTAGTTGTATACTTGCTAGCGCTTTTAAAGATTTTTGTGCATATAGTACAGATAATACAGTCATCCCCAGTGTTTTCTTCATTTGCAGTTCTTTCATATGAACTAAGGCTATCATTTTTGTTTGTTTCTTCATTTGTTTAGTTTTTTTTTACAAGCAGCTAAGGTGCCATTTGCAGTTTACCAAAGATATTTAAAAAACACATTAGGAGGAAATATTTTGTGCTGTAAGTTTAAAAACATTGAAACTGGTATTTTTTCTTCATCTGTTAGCCTGAATTTGTGTAAGAGCATCTTGACAGAGTCATTGAAGATTTGCTTTTCTATTTATTTATGTTGTTATGATTTTGAATCAGTAATTTGGGGTCTGAGTTTCGTAATTAATGTGTAGAGATATAGTATGTTTTAAAGGGTAATTTAGATTGCAAGAAGGACCTTGTAAAATCATCTGGTTCATGTGCTAAAACCTGGATGGAAAGCCTGTTGAAGAAGCTGGACTCATGACTCATGAATTTAGGAAATTATTTAATCCTGTTCTCTTTTACTTAGTTTACAATAACAAATCAGAATTGAATTTTTAGATTTGATTTTGCCCACCTAACTCCCACCTAATTTTTCAGCTTCACTTCAAATTTTATAGCTTAGTGGTCATTTTATACTTGATTTCTACATGTCTGTAAGTGAAGGTGCTGGCACTTGTAGAAACTTAATGCAGTCTTCTGTGCTCTTATACTAAGAAACTGAGAAAAGGTAATGACTATGATTTTGATCAGCTAAAAACTGAGACCTAGCAAACCTCTGAGAAGTGACCTGCGGGGATAGGATAGATATTTTAATACGAACAGCTGAATAGTTTTTTGTAATGATGAAATCAAAGCTACATCATCTACTGATTTTTCGCTCATGGAATTTTGTGAAGAACTTATAGATACAGCGTGACTTAAAAACAAGCAAAAATTATAGTCTGCTATAATATTAGAAGTTATGGTAATAGTAGCAATAGGGTGAAACTAAACCTAAGTAATAAGTAATTTTTCAGAGTCAATGTCTCAGCTATATGTTTTTGCTGCTTCTCTTAGTGAAAAAGTTAACTATCATAGAACTAACATAAGTACACAATAGGGAAATACTAATTTAACCTTTTGTGTTCTTTCAGACAGCTGAACCTTAAAAAAGTTCTCGTCAGTGGGGGACACTTGGAATATAAAGTAGATACCGAGCATCTTAAAGAAAATGGGGGTCAGAAGACTTGCATACTGGCACTGGATGAAGCTGGAAGAGTAAGTTGTCATAATTATATAGTAGGCTGCATAGTGATTAATCAAACTTTAAACATAGAACAAAATCCTGCATAGAAAATAACCAATTTCACAGAATCACAGAACATTTGGAGTTGGAAGGGACCAACCAAGTCCAACTCCTGACCCTGCACAGCACCATCCCCAAGAGTCGTGCCGTGTGCCTGAGAGTATTGTCCAAACACTTCTTGAACTCTGTCAGGGTTGGTGCTGTGACCACTGCCTTGTGGAGTCTGTGCCAGTGCCCAACCCACCCTCTGGGTGAAGAATGTTTTTGCAGTAAACCTCCCCTTACGCAACTTCAGGCCATTCGCTTGGGTCCTGTCTCTAGTCACCAAAGGGAAGAGATCAGTGTTTGCTCCTCCTTTTCCCCTCATGAGGAAGTTGTAACTCCAGTGAGGTCTCCCCTCAGTCTCTTCTTCTCCAGGCTGAACAGACCAAGTGACCTCAGCTGCTCCTCACACATCTTCCTCTCAAGGCCCTTCATCCTTCTTGTTGCCCTCCTTTGGACACTCTCTAACAGTTTAATGCCTTTCTTACGTTGTGGTGTCCAAAGCTGCCCCTGGCACTTGTGGTGAGGCTCTCCCAGTGCAGAGCAGAATGGGACAATCCCCTCTCTTGCCTGCCTGGTGATGCTGTGCCTGATGCCCCGCAGGACACAGTTGGCCCTCCTGGCTGCCAGGGCACTGCTGGCTCATGCTCAACTTGCCATCAACCAGGTCCTCCAGGTCCCTTTCCATGGCACTGCTTTCCAGCATCTTATTCCCCAGTCTTTATGTACATCCAGGGTTGCCGCATCCCAGGTACAGAATCCAGCACTTTTATTTGTTAACCTTCACGTGGCTGGTGATTGCCCAGCCCTCTAATTTGTGGAGGTCTCTCTAAAGGGCCTCCCTGCCCTGGAGGGAGTCAGCAGCTCCTCCCAGTTTTGTATCATCTGTGAACTTGCTTAGTATCCCTTCCAGTCCTGTGTCCAAGTCATTTATGAAGATGTTGAAGAGCACAGGGTCGGTGATGGAGCCTTGTGGGACCCCACTTGTGACAGGTCACCAGTCTGATGTCACCCCATTCACTGTAACCCTTTGTGCTCCGCTCCTGAGCCAGTTGCTGACCCATCCCATGATGTGTTTATCCAGTTGTGTGCTGGACGTTTTGTCCAGAAGGATCCTGTGAGAGACCTCCACAAATGTGATAAGTTTGATAAGCAGAACTTTCCTCTCATGAAGCCATGCTAGCTGTGATTGATGACTGCATTGTCTGCACTGTCTGGGATGTGTTTGTCAATACCTCCCAGAATAATCTTCTCTGCAACTTTACCAGGCACAGAAGTGAGACTGGCAGGCCTGTAGTTTCCAGGATCCTCCTTTTTGTCCTTCTTGAAAATTGGGACAATGTTTGGCAGCTTCCAGTGAGGTCCAGGTTCCCAAGACTGTTCAAAAATCATCAAAAGACCTTTGGGGATGACATCACGCAGCTCTTTGAGGTTTCTTGGATGAATCCTATCAGGCCCCATGGATTTGTAGGGATCCAGCTGGAGCAGCAGATTCTGCACAATTTCAGGGTCAACTGCAGGTTGATCATTCTTGCAGTCGTGGTCCTCTAGCTCAGGGCACTGGAAGACAGTGGCAAAGAATGTGTTATACACCATGCCTTGTCCCCATCCCTGTTTGTGTGGTGATCATCCTCATCCTGTAAAGGGCTGATATTATTTTTACACTGCCTATTGCCATCAATATATTTTAAAAAACTCTTTTTATTGTCCCCCAGTCAATTTATTTCTGTAGAGGGTTTGGTTATTTTTTTTTTTTTTTTTTTATTCCTGGGGACTGTGGGAAGATTTCAAATGTAATGTACAGTAGTTAATTTTTATATCTATGGACTTCTAATGGCTTTTTAGTGAAGGTGTAAACTTTGTTTTTTACATTAGTGATTATATCATATGTGGTTTAGGTTTTTTTTGTTGGTGGTGTTTTTTTTCTTCCCATCTCTCCTATCATCCCCCTTACCCCAAGCACCTTTACACCTTTTGAAAGTATTCTCTGCACTTGAAGTTTTAGAGCCTTTGCTGAAACACAGCTGTTTTGTAGATGAAATGTCAAAATGTTACACCTAAATCTGATGAATCATTTAGTATTTACTGTTAAGTGTAGACACTGTCTTGTCTTAGCATTGGACTGCTGCGGTGAATTTATTATTTTCTTTCTTATTCTTTTTTAAGTACTGGTTTACAGGACCCTACAAAATCCCAGCCTTTTTTCGATCTGCTCACTGGGAGATGACAACCTTCACTGCCATCTAGTGGTGCTTACAAAGAAGTTTTTCCTACTGAAATGCCTTCTTAAAGAATGTTAAAAACTGAGCTTGTGTATCAAAATAAGGAGCAATGTGGTTATCTCCTTTTCTTTCTTTGCATTTGGCTGAATTATGTTTTGAGATGATCTTATCTTTTCATTAGGTCATTAGCTGTCTCAGAGATTATTAACTTCCAATTCAGTATTTGATCATGTGAGGTTTAGCCTCTAGCAACTGTAGTAATGGTAGTGCCCCTTCAGCATCTTTAGGACACTGCTTTAGCAGTAAGAAACAACTTGATCTTCCTGCATCACAGGAACTATGTCCATGTACATTTTGTATCTTTCCATGTTGAATACTGACAAGTACTGGGATCTTTAGTGCTTTTAGACATTATAAATTATTGAGTAAGGAGAGGGATGGGATCTTAACACTTGTGTTTCCTGAATCAGTACTTCCTGGTCTGGCTTGATTGCACTTTCCTTAAGGGAGTGCTGTTTAGCCTAGCAAATAAAAGCCACAAGGGGAATCTTATATATATGTACTTGAGGGAAGATGTAAAGAAGATAGAACCAGGCTCTTTTCAGTGGTGCCCAGAGCCAGAACCAGAGGCAATGGGCACAAACTGTAATAAAGGAAGCTCTCTCTGAATATCAGGAAGCACTATGAGGGTGGTCCAGTACTATCACAGGTTGCCAGTTAAGGTTGTGAAATCGTATCCTTAGAAATACTCAAGAGCCATCTGGACGTGTTCTTGGGCTGCTGGCTCTGGATGGTCCTGCTTGAGCAGAGGGTTGGACTAGACAACCTCCAAAGATCCCTTTCAGTTTCAACCATTCTGTGATTTGTAGGGCTCAAGGGTGGGGAAAAGAGATAAATTACTCAAGTTTTTTTGGCCCTTCTGTATGTAGATGCTAACAGACCTGTGCAGGTCCTTCAGTGGGACTAAATGAAAGCCTGATTTTAGCACTGCTGATGCCACATTTGGCTTTTACCTTGCCTGGGGTCGTGTTTCAGACTTGTGCAGTATACCTTGTTTGGGTCTTACTGTGTAGGCAGTGCTTCATATTTCTGTTGAAGGTTTTGAAGTTGGTGTTTGGTCATGATCTCCATTCCAAGCCTTGACTGGTACAGAGAAATTTGAGATTTTTGTCAAACAATTGCTGAAATGGTTTAAATTTCCAGTGTGCTAGCTTTGAATTTTATCTCATTTGTAAACACACCAGTTGGATAAATCTGTAAATTAACTAGATAAAACTTGTTTTTTGCCTTGACGCCTTTTACCATCTTTCTTGATATGTCAGTAAAACCTGTCCTACAGATGACTGCTTGTCATCATATGTCTTCAGATGACTGAAGATATTTGAATATTTGGAGTAGCTTTTTGAATGCCTTTCATGAGTAAATGGATCTTGATGTCACAATAGATTTTCCCTGTTTTACTTGTGGCTTGTCTGTTACACATGCTCATAACACTTTAACCTGAAATTTTGAAGACTATCTTTCTCCTTTTATATGCATCTTTGAGATGGCATGTTCTTGTGTTTAAAAAAGTAGTGTGTAATATGTAACTGCTTTTATATGCTATGAAGATTTGCTTTTTCTTTAAAAATTTGATATTACAGGTGTTTTGTTGGAAGTCATCTACCAACTCCATGAAGCAGTGTCGTTGGGTGTATGGCCGGCAAGTCTTCATGTCTGATGTTGCATTAAATGGGAACGAAATAATGTTTGTCACACAGGATGGTGAAGCCTTTACAGGGAAGTGGCTGGAAGAAGGGAAAAAAAGCTCAGAAAAGAAAGGTTAGCTGTGATTTCTTAGTGGTTTTTAAGTACTTTAAATCAATAAAAAAACTTAATTGAATCTTTACAGTCTGTAACAGTATTATGTGGTGAGTTTGTTCTTTCCTCTGTGACTGACAGTTTTTAGCATTGCCTGTGACTGTACTCTTCCCTCAATAATACTAACATTTACTTTGCAGCCTTCAGTTAATCTTTAGGTGGGAGATGTCCGTGGAGAAAAGCACTTCTGAAGAGTAATAGCAGCACAAGGGTCTGATGTAATGATCTTGTCACATATTAGATGATGAGTCCTAAAAGAATTGGTATTGAGCAAAAGAAGGGGCGTATACTTGCTGCACTACTATGTCTGTGAAGCCTATTTCCCAGTCCCTTATCTGGGCACAATACAGGGTCCAAAACAACTTCCACCTTATTAACTTGGCTCATAGTGCTGAAAGTAGATCCTGATGATTTTTCTGCAAGGAGCATGCCTGTCTATAACAGGACAAGATTTAAGTGAAACTGCCTGCTCTTTTCGTGTAGGGGTCTTAAAACCCTATAGATAAAAATTATTTTCCTTCCAGCCTGGAATGTATTTGAACTTTATAGCTGTTTGTTACATTTTTTCTTCTGTTGATGCTGAGATTCCACTTCTAGTTTTCAGTCTATTTTTGATTCTTTCACAGCGAAAGTCTTTCCTCTCTTTCATAATTCAGAGTTTCATACTCTGTTGCTACTTTCTTTTATTTAGCACAGCATATGGTAGTTCCCAGATTACAGAAGCACCAAATGCATCTCCTTTTTGCTTTTTTTGTCCTGGTGTTGTTAGGTGTCTGTAGGTACTTTCCTTGATGCTTATTGCTATTCTTTTTGTATTTTTTAATATCTTCAAGGAAACTTCAGTGTCCATACCTGTTGACTTGTTAAATGCCTAGTTGGTCACACACAAGCACACATACACAGAACCATCAAGGTTGGCAGAGATCTTCAAGATCATCTAGTCCAGCTATCAACTTGGCCACCACCATAATCATCTCTAAACCATATTCCAAAGTGCCACATCCAGTTGCTTCTTAAATGTTTCCAAAGAGGGAGATGCCACCAACTCCCTGGGCAACTTTTCAGTCTTTCAGAGAAAATTTTTTTTCAAGTATCTAACCTGAACCTCCCTTGGTGCAAATTGAAGCCATTTCCTCTCATCCTGAAGAACATCTACTGTGATATTCATCATTGATTTGTAATGAATTAGAGCTTCTGGTTTTTTGTAAGATTTTAATGAATATCATGAATGGGGTGCATATATTCAATTTTCCAGATCATGGAAAATTCTAGAGATGTATTCAAAGATGTATTCGTGTTATCTAAACAATATTTTGTTAGTTCAGGTATAATTTAAACAAATATAATATGAAGGCCAAAGGCAATTGTGTTATTTCTGCTGTGCTATTTGACAGGAAAAGGGAACAGTCATGCACTGCTCTATGCTGATGCACAGCTTGTTTCATTCCACAAGAAGTTGCATTGAATTTTAGGTGTAGTACTTTCCCTTACATGGAGAAGTGGCAAATCATTTTCACAAGAAATTCTAGATAAAAGCTCTCCTCCTATATGTACTGTAAATAAGCAAGCTGAAATCTTCAGTATGATTTAGCTTTATTCAATTACTCTATCAATGGACATTCAGAAGTCTTAGTCTTGCCTTTTTGTTGTATTAGTTACATTTTAATTAGCAGGATCTTTCTGTGATGTGTATTCACTTTCCTTTTTTTGTAACAGAACTTCTGTCAAACCTTCAGCATCCTTCATGTGATGTGTCTTGTGAACATGATACAACCAGTGTGTATGAAAGAATTCGACTTCAGAAGCTGACTTTTGTCCACCGAGCTGTCAGTATTGCCACTGATCCTAGTGGCTGCAATTTTGCTGTATTACAGTCAGATCCTAAAACCAGGTATATTTAAAATAACAACAGCTGTAGTTTTTCCCTTTTTTGTGTGTGATTGCAGTTGAATCATTCTTTTCAAAACCTTTTTTGGCTCATATAGAAGTCACAGTAAATATGGATATCCATGCTACTAGATAATAGCACTTGTTAGTAATTACATTGAAGTTATCCAAAGGCCTCAGCTTATATATTTGCATAATAATTGACAGTCTTGATGTTTTATGACTTGAAGTGTGTGAGGCAAGCACTTGCCACGTATTTCCTAACACACTCTGAATTCTGAATACTGCAGAAATTCAACCCTTCAGTAATCACCAATAATCAGCTTTTAAATAAAAGTGAAAAGTGAATTTGTATATTTGTAAAGGAACATATAAATTAAAATAAGTATTTATTTTCCATGTTCCGTATGCTCTCACAATAGCTTCCAACATATCTGATTATTAGCTTAATGTTAGCTTTTTTAATTATTGCTTTAGTTTGTTTTATGAAATACAGCAAACATTTCTGTGTTTTCATGTCAGAAAAATGAGGTGTACATAAGAGAGTTCCGATAATACAAATTTATTTTGTACAGTATAAAGGCAAAATACTATATGTGATATTCTGAAGCTAGGCAGATCTTATTTATGTAGTTTAATTCCCTAAATACCATATTAATAGTAATTTTTGTAAAGAATAGGACAAAAAATGCTGAGCAGTGCAGCAATGTAAGAAAAAACCCAAGGAAACCAAATGGAATCAACATCTTCTTCATTAAGCATACTAAGTAAAATGTTATAAAGCTAGTAAATAGTGTTTGATTATAGATTTCATTTTGTTCTAGTCTCTATGAAATTCCAAGTGTGTCACTGTCAAGTTTTGGAATGGATTTTGGCAAACTGTTAGATGAAACAGATGAAATGGACAGCATCCATGATGTCACTTTTCAGATTGGCTCAAGAATGTACCCTGTGCACAAATACATCTTGGCCGTACGCTCCGACTTCTTCAAGAAGCTCTTTGTTTCCAGTGACAATCAGCTAGACACTCCAGACATCTACCGTAAAGATGAAGATGCTGTTGGATGTGATCTTTATGTAATAGAGAAGGTTCATCCAGATCTGTTTGCATACCTTCTGCAGTTCATATACACTGATACTTGTGATCTTTTGACTCATGGTTATAAGCCAAAAATCCCATGTAAAGAAAAATCAGATGAATATCAAGATACTTTAATTTCTAATCTGAGCAAAATGAGTTTTGATGAAAATGTTAATGCAAAGTCTGCATTTGAGATTTATAGAAATAATCAAGTGCAAGTTATAAATGAAAAACAGAAGAGCAAATCTAAAAAAGGCAAAGCTGGTGAAGAAGCTAACCTCATTAAAATGTTGCAAAGTGCAGCAAAGAAGTTTGGACTCAGCAATTTAAGTGGAAGGTAGGTGAAAGGAAATGCATTTATATTTTGACAGACTCTCCATGGAGTATTTTTATGTAAGCTGATCTAACTTCAGTTGTTATGATAATAATGGAAATTAAGGCACTGATGTTAGAATAGAAACTGGGGGGTGATGCTGAGGGAATGCAGCTTGGGAACTGGCTGGTCTTATTTCCAGTATATACAGGAGTTTCAGTTTGGTGGGTAGTGAGATAATCCATTGTACATCTCTCGTTCTGCATATTCTAATTCTGTTAGCATTATTATTTTCCATTCCTTTTTTGCCCTATTAAAACTGTCTATCTCAACCCACGAACTTTGCTATTTTCCCCTGATTCTGTCCCCCATCCCATTGGTGGGTCATGAGGGTAGAGTGAATGAGTGGCTGTGTGGTCTTTGGCCAGCCTAAACTGTTACAGTGTCTTTTAAGGCATGAGCTGTGTGGGATTTGATATCTGATAGAAATCATATGACTTTCCAGAAAGACTGTCATAAAACATCAATACTTGTTATGTTAGAGACAGCTGATCTAACTGAGTTTTGGATTGATTAATTTTTATGCTGTGGTCTGTAGTATAGCAGTTTTTTCACAGACAGCAAACATGTTTAGTATACAACAGCACAAAACAAAGTTAAATTCATGTTCAGCTGGTGTAAATTTTATGATATGTGGTGAAACAAATGAATTGAGATCAAATGTCTCTGCAGAGCTGCATTAATCAGTTTGTTTGTTTGTTTTTTCTGCATTTGTCCTTTCAAAAGAGGGAAATGAGCTTTTTCAGGGCAGTTTTCTTCACTGTACTTCTTGCATGCACACCAAGATGTGAGGCTGCTGCTAAAACTGAGTTCCTAAGTTAAATTTCCATGGCAATTTCCAAGGTACTTGGCCTTTAAAGGTGTATTACTTTGTAATCTGCCAGCAGCACTCCTGTGTCTTTATCGTCCCATTCACAAGCCTCCTTTGATGAATTAGGATGCTAAAAAAGCTTGTGCTGAAACTTATGTCTCTTCCCAAACACTGTCTTTGCTTAGTTTACTGACTGGCAGCAATGTATGTTTTAATTTCTAGATTTTTTTTGACCCTGTAGTATTGAACTTTAGCCTTAACTACACAGTGTAGCTTTCATCTAAGATGATAAATAAATATCTAAGACGTGGAAAGAATGTCAGTTACATTTTATGTCTGCCTTGAAGACTTTTCAAGTAACAACTGGCCCTTTTCTATTTTTGTATAATGATTCATTTTCATATTCACAATATGAGTCCACTGAAGTACTGTTACTTTGTGAAACTGTTCTTAATGGTTTGAACTGTATACTAATTATATTGCTTATTACTAATGTTAATAATTTTCAGGTTGGATGGAGTCAGGTTAGAAAATGGAAAAATTAACGTTGTCAACAAGAAGAATGGGAACAAACCAAAGTTAAATCAGAAGAAATGGTAATTTTTTTTAATCAAGCTTCCTCTACCCCACCATATTCCTCATATGTGAGCTCTTTACATATTAAGTGTGGGTTAAGGATGATCCAGCTGCATTTTAACTTCTAGTGTTCAGTTGTCTCTTACAGTAACTCAGGTTTGGAAGTTCTTCATAGATGTTTATAGACTGATATGTAAATTAGTAATCGGGGATAGATTATATGTGATATACTGTTGTTTCTTTTTACTGTACCTTAATGTGTTTTGTGGATTAACTGTGTTGTAGAATGCTAATGCCAGGAGAAATACTATGAGTAATCCAGTCAAAAGCAATTTGACTTCTTTAAATCTGCTTGCTGTGACAGTAAGACTACATGGCTTGGAAATAAGCAAATGCATAGCATGTTTTCTAATTTCCTTTTAGCAATGTGATGTTTATTTTTTAATTCCATTGATGTGATCGAGCTACTTACACCTGAAGTGTTCAATAGTCTATTTACACAGTAAAAGCAGCATTGCATTAAAGTAGCTTTTTCATAGAATCTGGGTTACGTCATTCTTAAAATCCATCATCAAGGCCTATGGTACCTCCTGATATTGAGGAAATAGGTAACTTAACATAGGCAATTTAAGATTGGCTAAGATCAGCCATAATTACTTTCTTTAGTCATAGCAGTTTTGAAACAGTAATTGACTGTGTTTTGAGGGAAATATTTCTGGTGGAACTTTTAAAGCTCAACTTTGGACAAAAAAATTCTCCCTGGAAAGTATTGTGCCTGTACTTTTGGGTTCATGTTCTGTGATATTGTTTAAGTTCAGGTGTGTTTTACTTCAAAGGATAAATCCTAACTTACTAAAGTAAGAATTTATTTGTAGAGTTTACAACTTGTAGCTCTTCCGAATAGTCATAGTTCTGATCCTATTAAATATCTTCTAGTTCATACCTCTGCGATGTGACCCTGAAATCTTTAGATGGAAAGGAATTCCCGTGTCATAAGTGTGTACTTTGTGCAAGACTTGGTATGTGTGTGTATTTTTATATATACTTATATATCATAAGTTATATTGTCTTTTTTAACTGTCATTTTATTGCATCTTGAACTGAAATGCCTTTCTTTACAGATTATTTTCACAGCATGTTAAGCAGCTCATGGATTGAGGTAAGTTTGCCAAAACCATGTGTGGTGGTATGGTTGGCTTTTTTTGCATCAAAGACAGCTTTTCAGTTTTTCTTATAATAACATACCCTAAATACTAGGAAAAAGGAAAGGCTGGATTCTTGGATTCTGTTTGCAAGAAAAGACCCCCACAAGTCCCAGTTTTGGTTACTCAGTATTTGCACTATTGAGATTGTGTATTAAATGAGACTAATAAATGTAATACTGTATATCAAAAGAAATTATTGCTTTTGTTTTAGAGGTTTAGTTTGAACTAGTTCATGGATTTATAAAAAACACTGGACTGATCTTCTTATGGGATACTGCTTTGGACAAATTTTCATGTTCTTTCTGTAAAAGATCTTACAATTTAAATAGTGTGCAATTTGAAATAGCTTGTCATATGTACTGAGTGCAAGAGAAAGCAGGATCGAGAGTCAGTGTATAGAACCTTCAGCTGACTTTTCCTATTAAATGAAAGAGAGGATATCAGGAGCTGTTCTACATAGTCACCAACTGCTGTTTCAAAAGGTGTAGATCTTTAATTTGTCTTCGTTCCTATTTGCTAGCTGTGTGTCAATGTCCTGGTTGTTCCTGGACATAGTAATTTTGCTAAATACCTCTGTTTAACTGCCTGAGTACTATTGATGATGTTTATGGCAAGAGAGAAAAGGTGTAAGTGGATAAGCATTTTTCTGAGACTGAAAGATAAAGCAGTGTGCAGGAGTTCCTCAAATTTCTTAGCTTTCTAGTAATACATTAAGAACCTGGTGAAGTACTGACAGTTCAGTTCTGCTGTGAAACAGAACTTCACTTATCCTCAAGATTACTGTGCTGCCCTTTCGTCAGTCATCCCTGTGAAAATGTCTGAAACACTGTGAAACAAATGATTGATTTAAGGGTTTGTTTTAGGTGTTGGGTGTCCATTTGTGTCATGGATTTCTATATTAATAGTATGTAGTTCATAAGTTACCTTTTACTTTGTAAGTCAATCTAAATCAGCCTAAATTAATAACTAAGTATTTTGTGAAGCAAGGGCTCTAGATGATATATGAAAATTTTAAGGTCTGCAAGAGGTTTTTAAACTTTAGAAGGAAAATATGTCAGTGCCAGTAGCATGTTCTAAAGCAAAATAAATATTTTAATATGAAGCTTTACTTGAGTACCACCTGAAGTAAACCAAAGTCGTTAAGCAGTGATGTTGCATAAACACAAATGGTGACAGTTGCATGGTTTAATGGCTAATGTTTGCTCTTACAAAAACTTTAATCCATAATGGTTAGGATGGTTCGTCAAATGGAGGGCTTGATGAGGACCTTATTTTCAGAGGGATTAACAGCAGTGACTACTTCAATATTATTGATGTTTGGGAACTTGTGATTTCATTAGATGTTTTGACCTTGAAAGGAAGGCAGTTCAATATTTGCATAAAGGATTCCTGTAGTTCTACTTTTAGAGAATTAAAAGTAATATAAACTTTAAAGTAATATAATCAGGGAGGATTGTTGGAATAGAAGGTCACAGTGATCAAACATGAAACTGTTTTTATGGATATTTATTCAGAAGTTTGAGCAGATTTTAGTCAAATACCATCAATTCTTAACTGAGAAACTTGGACAGATGTTATACCAATCCTTAAGTAATTGTTTAACTGTGAAAATCTGGCCCTCTATCTGAATAATTTTCTTAATAAAATTATTGTCCTTATTTTGTATTTTATTCCAAATAGTCAGCTTCTCTTACTCTTTCTTTTTTTTTTTTTTTTTTTTTTTTTTTTTTTTTTTTTTTTTCTCCAATACTATTGCCTTTTAGGCTACCTGTTCAGCTCTGGAAATGCCAATCCATTCTGACATACTACAGATAATTGTGGATTACCTGTATACAGATGAAGCTCTTGCCATAAAAGGTGCCATTAACATATTTTCAGCTGTAGCTCTTGAAATTTTTGTATTTTTAAAATAGAAATTAAAAACTTAGTATGCTTTTGTTGAAGTTATATGCAAAAAAAAAAAAAAAAATCAGAATTCTTGATTCTTGCTTTAAATGAGTTTGAAGTGATAGCAGTACCCCGGGCCGTGTTTTACCTTTTCTTAATTTATCAAACTGCAGTTTGCCTTTTACCTCTTTCTGTTGCTTCAAAAAGTTGACTTGGTGCTCTTCTAAGCTATTCCTTTGTGCTGTGAAAATCCCATCAAAATTTGCGAAGCCATTATATTTGTGCTTTGGTAAAATCTCATTGAAGCTGTTATGTGTTGTAGTTGCTTTTGATTTGCCCACAGTGCTTACATGATGCTTTGTTTTCCAGATTCTCAAAATGTGGAGTTCATATGTAATGTTCTTGTAGTAGCAGACCAGCTTCTTATATCCAGACTCAAAGAAATCTGTGAAGTAGCCATTGCAGAAAAACGTGAGTTCCTTCACTTGTATTATAAAGGGTTAGAGAATAAAAAAATGGTATTTTTAGATACTCTTGCCTTTTGCAGCATAGCATTTATGTATATTCCTTTCAGCTGATTATATTTTGCTGTTCATTGCATGTCTGCTAATAGTTGCTTCTTTAGTTTGAACAATATTTTAGGTTAGTATCATCTTCCACTCCTTATGCAGCATCGTCTTCATCTCATGCTCTTTATTAAAAAAAGTAAAAAAAAAAGCAACTAACTGCCCACAAACCCCTATAAAACCCTTATTTCATTGAATTCAGATTTCTTTTCTTTAAAATACAATAAAATTAATTCTGTTTCTATTTTTGTCCTTGTGTTTAGTGTTCCCTCTCTTTTCTTTCACTCCTCATAATTTTTTCTTACTCCCTACTAAATTGGAACATTTGGAACTTTAACAACTGTTTATGCTGTATATGAAACTTGCTCTTTTTAACTTCCTTTTTTCACTTTGTTTTGTACTGCTGAGTTTTAATATTTTGTAACTGATCAGTTGGTAGGTTGGATGTTTTAGTTCTGTGTAGCATTGCATGCAAGCTGCTACAAAGCTGCATGAAGTTTCCTACTGTTTAAAGCCGTTTGAGCATTAGCATTTCTTCTAGGAATGGTGTAGTATATGATATGTTTCAATAACTAGATCATGCTGTACAATAAGTCTTAAAACTTCTGCTTGATACTATAGCAAATTATCTAACTTAGTTTGTTGTGTTTTGTCTCTTCAGTTACCTTAAAGAATGCTGCTGAGCTGTTGGAGTTCTCAGCAATGTATAATGCTGAACAGCTAAAATTGTCCTGCTTGCAGTTCATAGGACTCAATATGGCAGCTTTGCTGGAAGCAAGGTAAGCAGGAATACAAGTATGTTCATGTATTAGTTGCCTTTTTAGGATGTTTAAATTTTACAAAAGGATTGCAAGAACTCTTATGCACCGTTAAATCTTAAAATGCAACTAAATGCTGCTAATTTAAAGGTAGGCTCATTTTTACCAGTTAGGGAGAGAGAAACTAGTTTAATATCTGTACATACTGTACCAGTTCTGTAGTACAAAACTATATGTTACTATATGTTCGCTTGAATTCAGTGGACTTTGACATTAGGCCTAGTCTTTTTTGGGGTTTTAATAGTGTTTTTGAAGATGAATAAAACTGCTGTGGGGTTTTTCTTTTCCCTCCATTTGGAGGTTGTTTTTCTGGGGGATGGGATTGTTGTGGGGGTTTATTGTTTGTCTTATGATTGTTTGTTTGGGCTTTCTTTTAGACATGGTTGTTATGATACATATTTATTTTAAGTAGGTTTATTATATAGCTGCCACATTTTCCAAAGAGGATGGGCCTGCTATGTGGTAGTCTTTTTGCTTTAACTGTCTGCAGTAAGAGCTGAACAAATTAGTTTATTATCCTTGCTTTCCACAATGATTCTTCTAAAGTTCTAAGAAGCTGAAGGTGTGCTCTGGCCTTCTTTCTCTTGATCCTTTTGGATAGGCCTTCAAGTTGCTTCCTAAGTACGTATCATCTTCTCAGAGCAATCCTTATCAGCTCTGAGAGAAGTTCTTTTCTAACCTTAAAAAAAAACCTCCAAAAACCCCAGCCAAAGAGAAAAATCCCATCTCTATTGTTAGTCTTCTCTGTCTTTTTTGTCAGACTTCTTTTCACTTGCAGAAATTCTTAGAGATCTAAACAATTCAGAATACCAGCACTTCATTGGCACGTCACAATGAAGCAATGCAGCTTTGCTTGCATCACAGATACAAGAGTTCATTCATATTACCAATTTTCCTCTTCACATCTTCATAAAATAAACATTCTAACCTTTGATTTTGGAGAGGAGAGTAAAAATCTAATAAAATTGCCTTAAATATTACTTGGAGTTCAGATTTGTTTCATCTTAAGCCTAGAAAGAACAAGCAACATTCTTACTTTGATTAAGACTGTATCTACAGTCTAGTGAAAATCTGAAAATGTTAGTATTGGGTAGAAAGACCTTTAATTTGAGACACCTGAGAAACTGAACTTAGTCCTGACAGCTTTGTGCAAGGAAAACTAACTGCTCACATGGACAAGACAGTTCTGTTGAGTCAGGCTTGTTGCTATAGTATTATTTTTTGGCATAAATGTCTATGTTATGTGTTGTGTTTGAGTTTTATGGAGAATTTACATAGACTTGGAGTAGTTAGATACATGTCAGGATGACTTGACAGTATGCAGAAATAGGTAAAGCAATGACCAGTTCTTGGTAACTTAACTATATAGGTCTGTATTGGCTGTGACATTAAGTAAAGGTAGGTGGAAAAGGTTGTTTGTTTAATCCTGCCTAACAGAGGCATTGGTTAGTTTATATTTTGTGTTCAGTGTCTTCCCTTAGACTTGACCACCACAAATAGGTGATAATTCCTATAGGTGATATTCATCTAAAATGTTCATTTGAATTTTTCATTAATGTGATTTTTTTTTAATAAGCTGTTAAGATGAATTTATTTTATAAAAATAAACATAATTTATTTTTCTTTTTAGGACTCTGGATGTCTTAAGTGATGAAGTTGTGAAGGATCTTTCTGTTTATTACAGGAAAATGGTAAGTTGTACAACTTGAATGTAAGCCGATTAGGTGTAAAATGAGAATAGACAAGTGATAAGTACATACCTGCAGAGTCTGTAGGCGACAGGCTAAATGTGGAACATCTGACGCAAAAGATAAAATTGGCTGCTACTATTATCACTCTCAAGGACCTCATATTTCATTACTCACTAGCTACTGCTGTGAGAGTGTTATATCTTTCAAATTAATTAATTATACACATTAAACATATTAATGTTCTGTAATTAACAATTGTTGCATGAAATAGCACAAACAAAACCTATGGGAAAGAGCATCCCTTACTTAGAAGAAAGGAGAAGAAAGCTGAGAAGTTCAGGGTGATTGTATAGATGCTAAAATCAGTAAGAAGAAGAATGTGAAAGTTGAACTGTAATTCTAAAGTGAAAATCAAGACACATTATATTCCAGTATTCTTTAACTGGAAAAGATAAATGTTTCCTAAATCTTGAGGCTTTTTTTTCCAGAAGTTATGGATAGGTGAAACATGCATTTTGAGTCTGTCACTTAAAATGCTTCTTCTGTTTTCTTAAAGATGTAGCTTGGGTTTATAAGCTTGTTAAGTAATTAATTGCTTGATCTGTGAAAATGTTTTAAATAACAGTTGGTTTAGTCCTTTTACATAAATTTACTAGCATGCAGCTTAAGAGAAACTTATGTAATGGCTTTTACAACTACAGATTCCAGCTATGGTCAGGAGAGTAATTACTCCATATCCAGATGGACCTGATATAAGTTCTTTTGAGCCTGAAGATGGAGAAAACTTTGTCTTTTTAAGGGAAGAAATGAATACAGAACAAAATTCTCAGTAAGTATCTGTTTTTGCATCAATATTTTTAACTAGATGAACTGTGTGTGGTATTAATCCCCATTTGCATTGGTGCCTGACTATCTTAAGGTTCAGAATTGGAATATTAAGAACAGGACATTTCAAAAATTGTTCTCAGTTCCCCTGAATATTTGAAAACGTTGCAAAACTGCAGCAGAGCACTTTCAATTTGTAAGTAGCATGTGAGTAAAGGTAACAAAACAAGCTTTCATAGCAATGTTTGGGAATTGTGCATGTGATCGGAGTATCTGTGTATGTGTGAGACCAACTGTGGAGTTCACTGAACTTCACTGAATTAGGAGAAATCAAAAGAGAAGAAACAGACTTGAATGTACTATTCTATTTGAGATCTATTTGAAAAATTGTGATAATCTACATTTCTTGATATTAACAGAATTGTCAAGTGAAATACAGAGCTTTGTAGTGTGATAGGATGGTGTGGTAACAGGCTTTCAAACAGTGGGCTACAATGCCACTGTGCAGAAGAAACCTCGCCTGCAGTATTGTGTAGTGTTCTGAGCACTTGTGTCAGGAAAAGTTGCAGTAAATGATCTAGTATAGGTAAGAACCAGTAGATCAAGGGAACTGAGAGGCTATTTTGTATTTGACTTCAAGCCTTTTGGTGTTTTTCAAGGCTGGGTGGTAGCTTCTAGGGAAATGGGCAGTCCAAGGATTAAAAAATAAACCGCCCCCCAAGCACTGTAAGGTAGTGATGCAGGAATGATTAGATAGTTACATAGTTACTTCACAAAAAGCTGCTTAAAGAAGCTTTGAAATAGGGCACTGTAGCTAAAATTCTTATAATTCTGAATCTCTAGTAGTTTTGTTAAAATGAAAGATGCCTTTTATTTGATTTCACTCTTCCTAATAGCATATATAGGAACATATGACATTTAGGTAACATCACCCTATATCTGCTTTATTGTAAAATTATCACAGTGTCCCTGTTTGTATTGGATTGGGGAAAAGTGATACCAACTGAGGCATTTATTGCACTTCAGTAATTTAGGAGAAATCAAGAGAGAAAAAAGGGGAGACTCATCTGTAATTTGCTTTATGTCAGTTGCTGTGATGTGTAGCAGGTTTAATCTAACCTAGGTGGCAGTGCCAGCCTGTGCAGCAGCTGTATCTTCCACTGTCTCAGCAGAAGTGTTTGTGCAGTATAATAGTCCAGAGACGGGATCTAGGTTGGAAAGGGTTTTTTCTTTTGCTCTTGGATTCTTCTTCTCCCCCAAAATCATGTATTAAATAATGGTTCCAGTGCTTAAGCAGAGCAGGAACAAGAAGCTAGAGCCAGCTGGTGAGATCAGGTGCTACTGCTTGAAGTATAACTGCTGCTGCTGACTGAAAAACTTGACATGGGTAGTTCTGAAGCTCAATTTCTTTGTCTTTAATGCATTTTGATTTGTTATTTTTCCCCCTATTAGGGAAGCCCTTTTCAAAAAAGCAAAAACTAAAGCTAAAAAGAAGCCACGAAAACGGTCTGACAGCTCTGGAGGATATAATCTATCAGATGTTATTCAGAGTCCAGCCTCTACAGGTCAGTGGGAAAGAGATTCCTTTCAGGTGTAAAAACAGAACACAAAGTGTAATATGCAATGCAGTTTCTGTATTTCAAGAAGGAAGATTATTTTCTAGTGAACACTATAGTTAAATTTAAGTAGTGAATTCTTAAGATTAGAGACTTTTTTGGAAGGATGTTTGTCATATGAAGTTTGTGCCCAAAGTTCAGATAAATGCATATATTTAATCAAATAAAGATAATGGACGTTTTCTTATGTGGTTTCAGTAAGTGGAACATTTCTATTAATGCATTATGGGTTTTTTTTTTTTCTGGAATATAAAGAATAAATTAGCCACTTTTTATTGAAAAGATGGTAGAAGACTTCAAAGAAAAGTGTTATTTCTATATTGTGAGACAGAGGAAGAAAACTGGGAATAATATTTTGAAAAAATATTTAAGACAGTCTAAAATTTGCTCATACTTACTACAGTCTAGTGTTCTGGACTAGATAAACTTCTGGTTATTTCATATTCATCATATGGAGTGAATAATTTTTGTGTTTCTTAAGCGTCGTTTAGTCTGGCTCTCATGATTTAATAGTTCTACTATCTTTTCTTATTTCTAGGCTCAGTAAAACTGGATAAAACTAACTCCATAGAATCACTTCCAGAACTCTTAACATCTGACTCGGAAGGTAGTTATGCAGGAGTGGGTAGTCCTAGAGATTTGCAGTCCCCTGACTTCACAAAAGGATTTCATCCAGAGAGGACTGAGGTTGGATTTCTTCTTAGCAATTTTTTGGTGTTTATCTAGTCCATCAAAGGCAGAGTTTGTATTTTGGAGTCTTTCTGTGAAGCTCTTGTACTTATAATGGAGTAGACAACTTTAAGTAGTTATTGTTTATTTGATTAAGAAAAAAAATGGTGTTTGTAGTATTTATTCAACAGTTTTCTGTCTGATTTTTAGATGAAGGACAAAGTAAGCAGTCAGGGTATGAAACCCTCTCAACCTAACAAGGAGATGAAGTCATACAAGGGAGCATCAGCATTGACACAGTCCGTTCCACAGTCCATTCCCAGTGCCAGACACAGCTCTGCAAGCTCTCCCAATTGGGTAGCAACCAGTTTCAGGTGCAGTAATGCCTACAATCACTTTTCTACACTTGATAGTGAAAGCTAATAATGTCCTATTCAGACTAAAAACTTATTTGCTCTTCAAAGCAATCATACATTACTTGACATATGAACTCAGGATTTTGATAATTTAATAAAAGGGGTACATTTTTAAAATTATTCATTAGGAAAAGCAGTGCTATAGATATTTTTCTTTTTTTTAATTGCTACAAGTCTGTATTTCTAATACCTGTTTTTAGAACACCAATTTGTTAATACTTTGTAAAATACTTGAGAGTTTTTTGTAGAATCAGACCATGTTTGAAGCCATTAGAAGCTTCATTGTGCTTTAAGAGTTTTTAGGCCTTTAGACTTAAACAGGCTGTAAAAATCAACACCACAGGTTTAACTGGTACAGTAATAAAAAATGGAATATTATTTTTTTATCTGTAGGGAGGTAAGGAGGAAGTGCTGCTTATATTTTATTTCAAAGTCTGTGCTTTGTCTAGCACAGCTTAGTTTACAGATGCCTTTAAGTAAACACATTTTATAGTTTTATGTAAAGCTTGGGAATGTCTAGATTTAATTCACACTCATTTCTCTGGAAGTTTAAAATTAGGTCATTTATGAAAAAAGAATGATTCCCTAAGTCATGGGTTGTTACTGATGTTACTGATGTTACTGTGTAGAGCTCTGACTGCAAAAAATGTTCTGTTTATCATGTGAAATAATTTTAATCCTGTTCTTCAAAGAGAGGTTTAATTCAGCCTTTAGGACAGAACTGTGAGCAGTGCTTCTCTATTACTTAACATGAGCATTTGACTACAAAAAAAGTATCCTGGATTTAGGGATCTAATTTTTTTAAAGTAATCATAGTTCACATCTTTTTGTTTCATAGTATAATGAGTCTTGAAAGTATTTTTACAGCGTGCTCTTAAATATGTATATATTTATAAAAGTTTTGTCAGAAACATTTTATTTGAGGTTTGCCATAATTGAGGAAACAGACATAAATTATACAACCAGTTACCAATCTTATGTATGATTTAGAGGATTTCAGTGAATACTGGAACTGTGGAATGTAAGTGAAAATCAGTGCCTTGTAAGGTAACTTTTTATTTTTCATTTAGCCCTGCCAGCCCTCCTGCTATGGATTTGAGAACCATCATGGAAATTGAAGAAAGCATGCAGAAATGTGGAACCATGCCAAAGGCAAATTCAGGGTTGGTAAAAAACCAAAATGTATAAAAAAAAGTGTGATAGGCTAGGTTGTTACAAATTTACTTAGTGGTTTAGGCCTTTCAGAGTTAAAAAAGCAGGAGAAAAGTTGTTGTATTTGGTTTTGAACAGCCTTGTTTACTTCAATTCATGATGTTGTTTTTCTGTGAGCATACAAAATTTATCCCCTTATTTTACTCTAGTCTTTTTTTGTCAACTACTGCAAAAGAGCAAGTGAGTTAGTACCTTAAATAAGTGGCCTGCTCTGCTAAGCCTTTCTATGTCCAACCAAAAAGAATTAATTCTTGTCCCTAGGACTTTGGAAAATGCTTCTGGATGAGTACTGTATTTGAGAAGTTTGTTTCTTTTCTTGCATTTTCTAATTGCTCCCAGTACCTCTGTTTTGATGTTGACAGTTCTCCAGACAGAAGCAAGGGTAGTTCTTTCTTGTAGAAGCATCCCAAAAGACACACGGAGAGAAATGTACCTCTTTACAAGTCAGTGTATTAAACCTAGTGTTTTTTAAGTGATGACATATGGAAGAGAACTGGAGGTGACTCTCATGACCTTTGAGGTGTGGCATTCTTATGAAGGAGAGTTAGGACAGTACTCATGGACTCTGGTTGAAGGCTTGCTTGCTAGATAGATTCTGCAAACGAAACAGCCAAAACTGAAGAATCCAAGTAGCTTAGAAAAGAAAATTATTACAGACAGAAGAAATGGCTGTTGGCTGCTGTATAATTTTTTTTTTTTTTAAAAATCTATGAATATATTTGGTTTAAGGGAGCTAAGCTTGGCAGTCTCTAAAAAATCACAAGATTAGAAAATAGTCTTCATCTGTTGGTCGTCCTCTTTTGGAGCCTTGATTCCTACTCTGTATATTTTCATTTACAGACATTTACAGACAATGTGAAGAATGCTTCTATGATGCTTTTCTTTCTGTCACTCTTGGTATTAATTGATCTTCTTTTTGCTTCCCAGCCATCTGAGCCCTCCCACACTTGCCTTTTGGGACTCTAAACAAAGTATTTTGGTCTAGGAAAGAAGTATTTCTTAGTTTAATTTGCAGGATTAAAGGTGAGTCCTCTCAAGGGACACTGACCTTACATTTTCTTTCTTTGCAATGTCCATTCACAGCAGAATGGTGTCTCATGGAATCAAGCTTTCTCAGAAGCAAAGGAAAATGATTGCCCTGGCAGCAAAAGATAATGGATCAGTAACCAGCAGCCCAGAGCCTACCTCTCTGGTAACTACAACACCTCCACCTATGAAAGTTGCAAAACTAGGGAATGCATGGTATGTTATAAATCAAATACCTGTTCTTCTTCTTTGGAGGGTTTTCACATTGAATAGCCTCTTAAAAGCAGATTGAACTATTTGTATCTACATTTGGTAGTAATCTAGAAATTCAAAGGGGGCAGAGAAATGCAGTGGTTGCCGTTTAACAGTTCTTTGAAATTTTGCTCTGAGTCGGAAGACTCCATCCCATCTGGTACCTTCCTATGTACGGTGTGGGATTTGCAGATGGTGTCCGAGTAAAGCATAAAAGAGCAAGATTGAGCACAGGCACTGTGAAACTTAGTCAGGAAGATGTTATTGAAAACCATTAAGAATGGTGGTTTTTCTCTGTTAAAAATATAAAGAAAAATATTAGCCGTTCCTGGTGGAAAGGCCTGGAACGACTTTGGAGTCGAGCAAAATTGACCAAAATTAGAAATAACAGTTATCTAGGTGTCTCAGAGTTGGAGGGAGCATTAGGTGCTTCTAAAAATTTTTATGGTGGAAAGATGCATAGGGGGTTTAAAATGACTTTGAATGCTGATTACACGCCATTTAAGTGTTTGAGTTAATATCATGGTATCGAATGCAAAAATAGTTTGCCATCTGTTCAGTGAATTAGGTTTATAACTAATGTAATAAGGTCATACTTTGTTCTTCACATTTACTGTTAATATTTGATAAAAGCAAAACCAAAAAATGTAAAAGTTTCAAGCTATGTAAATTTAATGGGTTTAATTATTACAGGATAAATATCTATTTGCATGCTCTAAGCTTGAAGTAAATGTTGGCCGTTTCTCCGGTTTTCCCTGTTCAAGAAGGTCTAGACTTTTTTACAGCTTACTTTTGTACTGTTACCCTAGAAGAACTGTCAGTCTCCTCTCTGTAGCTTACTTGGTTGTACGTCAGTGGGAGCAAAGGTTTCTACATACCCATCACAGTCACTCTTAAGCTATCTGTTGTCTCAATTTATTTTCATCCATGTACACCTAATATTAAAATTTAGGATCTAATTTACTCCCCCAATTCCTTAAATTTATTCTGATATAATGTTGGGTAAAACTCACAGTTTTGTTTTAAAGAGGAAGGGCAATGAGTTTCTTTGCACTTAAGGATTCAGACTCTTCCTGATCTGTGAATGATAATTGAGACCTTCACAGTAGGAGAAACAAAGTTTGCAAGATTCATCTTCTGAAGTCTACTGAGTGGATGAATTTGAATCCTTAAAACTGGTCCTCTCAGATGCTCTGAAGAACATACAACCTGCTTTACACTGGTGATTCTGCAGGTCATGCAGTACGTTAGTTATTTGCCTTAGCTAATGGAGGCATCACAGGTCTGTTACAGCTCTGAGGCTTAAAATTAGCTTAGAGAGACTTGACAGTTGAATCACACGTTGATGAGCACAGCAAACACCAAGTTCTTCTATCCTTTATTATATTACAAAAATAATACTCCAACCTATATTTTTAATCTTACTACTAATGTTGTAATTATCCATAAAGACAATGAAATACAAAAATTATAAAAATAAAGACAAAATTGTTTGTAGAAATAAAGTGAGGGTGAAGGAGAATCTCCATCCTTTATCAGGTGCAGTGACACAGTATGAAGGAAATCCTGAGGCATCTGACATCTTCTTTGCGTCAGTCTTTCTTAGTAAGACCAGTCATTCTCCAGGTACCCAGCCCCATGGGCTGGAATGAAGCCCCATAATCAAAAGGGAAATAGTCAGTGATGTGCTACACCACTTAGACATACACAAGTCTGTGGGGCCAGGTGAGATCCACCCAAGGGTACTGAAAGAGCTGGTGGAGGTGATCACTGAGCCACTTGGAATCCATTTAAAAAGCAAATAAGGACTCATTCTTGAATATCTCTGGATAACTGTCTCAAAAAAAAATCTTGTGCTCTTAAGGTTCTGATTAAACAGTTTTTGGAAAGAGCTGGGCCTGCTGTGTTACACAAACCATCTTAGGTGGAAAGGCTGGGGTATATTTCAGGAGGATGGAATCCAATCTAATAGCTCATGTGGCCACCATGCGTGATTCCACGCGTTCCTCTCTTGCGTTCCTCTGGCTGCCAATCTGGAAAATGCCGGTAGCTCAAAAGTTCAAGCAAAGAACCAGTGGGAGCTATATGAATTTTTAAAATTAGGCCTAGCTGCTGGAAGAGAGCACTTATTGAATAAACTTTAAGCTGCTTTAGGCAAGCTATCAATTATTTGATTGCCCCTGCTAGTTGTTCAAAGTATTTTTGTGTGTAAGTTAGAATGGTGTTACTCATCCACTTTAACACTGTATTTGCAGAGTTAGTCTGTAAATTCACAACGGACTATTAAGTGTCTTTGGCAGTCGATTGAGCCACACATGCAGTATAGTCAAAGCCATGACTTGTGTTCCAGTGAAATCAGATATTCATCTTGGATGTGCAGTGAGCGCACTTGCCAGAAGGGTGTGGGACCTTCTGGCTCTTTTTTTGGTTGACTGAAAGACAGCATCTGTCATACATGATGCCATATCTTTTCCTCCAAGAGAAACCTCCAGTTTCATAGTTTTTGGGGAAGCTGAACCTATATTTCCTCCTTCAAAGAAAAGTGAAAATCAGAAGGGAAAAGTAAAATATCGCACAAGTAATGCTTTGAAAAAATGTCTAAAGGTAGCTGCATATTGATTTTATTAGTTCTCCAAACCTACTTTGATCGAGGGAATGAGAGTGTTGCGTACTTGTTTTGGGCCTTTTTTAAGCTCAGGAGAGTCTACGGCTTTTCAAGCTTAGAGAAACTTAGTCATATTCCACTTTTTTTTTTTTGTAAAGAAGGTATAAATTAGTTTTTCTAATTTTGCAAATTAGATAGAAATGACAGTGTATCAGGCAGAACAAGCTGAAATTTAGAGTTGTTGCTGTTAGGAAAATTTTGTACCAGTTTTCAGATAAACCATTTTAAGCCACAAATAATTTTTTTGGATGGATTCACAAACTGAGAATGACACAGTTGATCTTTTGGGAGGTGTTGTTTTGGAATTTTTGTGTTGGTTTTTTTTTTTTTTCCCCTTCTCTATTGCAAGTGGATCCAATCACACTACAGAATTTTCATGAAAATGGGTAGGCTACTTAAAATGTTATTAGCAAATGAAGCTTCTATGACAGCAGATCCCATAGACCATTTGCCTGCTTGGTATAATAGGTTTGAGGAAGTTGTGGTCAAACACTTGCCTGAACTTCTGTGTACCAACTGGTGGTAGGAATAGAGGATGTGCAAAATGACTCTAAGCCCCCGTATTTGAAGGTTCCCATTCTACTTTCTATGTCCTCTGTACTGCTTATCTAATATTTTAATAAGAAAAGAAGAAGATCCAAACTTAAGCCAGGGTGGTCTAACATCAGACATCATACATAGCTTTCAGATTTTTTTGTTGTAAGATTTCACATACAATGTTGCACTTTTTAAATGCCTTTATATTTGTTATCTTAATTTGTGTACCACCTTGATGTAGTTTGAAAGTCTTTGACTTCAGCTGCTGCTCTTCTTATGCAGCTGCACGAACAATTGGCATTGTATAATGAGCTTTTTTTAGTTCAGAAGTGTTTATAAATGATCTCTTGTTTCTTTGAGTAGATAATAAGCAGAGCCGTTCTTTCAGAATGTATTTTGTGTATTTTGCAATGAATGGGACTGCTATGCTTAGTAAAGTTAAACATAAGCAAATATATGAAGAATTAATTCTAAAACCTAGATGGGTTAAGAGAAGTGATAACTGCCTGTTTCTGTAAATAAAAAGGCTTTGGGATCAGAAAGTGTTCAGAATACCTAAGATGCTAAATTGCTGTATTTTCATAATGGTTTATTTTTGAAAGATATGTAGGCTCTAATTTAGTAACTTATGCTTGGACAAGTAAAAGAAAATGAAGGATATCAATTTGACTGAAATTCACTGTGGATTAAGTGATTTATAGAGCCTCCAGCAGGTATAAGTAACTCATTCAGTATCTTAGGATAAAAGGTTCAGCTGTACTTGATTTTCATGGTGGTAACTTGCCTGTATTAGATCAACAGTACCTGGAGTGTTGTGTGATTTATGAAAATACTTTTTAGGGACCAGTACTGTTAGAAAAGGTACAGCTTGTCTAAGACAAGCCATCTATGAAAAAAAAAGCTTGCTTTATAACAGGAGATATTGGGGGGAATAGGTGGAAGGGTGGGGTTTGATCTTGTTATTTTGGTTGTTGTTTTTTGTTTTTATTTATTTGTTTTGTATAATTCTAATGAAATTTCAAAACTACTGGCTTCCTCTGTTCTCATAGATTTTTGTTTCTGGTTCTTTACCTATATGACCCAGAATAACGTATTTTAGCAAATGGGGTCTAGCAGGATAATGGTGATATACAAAACCTAAGAAATATTTCATTTTTATTTTTAGTAAGTAGAATGGCCTCTTTGCTGTCTGAATCATGGAATAATATGGAGTCTTGGAAAGTAAAAGTATAAAGCACATTGATTTTGTTTCACTTGTTTTTAAAAAGGTCATCTTCATTACATTCTGCCTTGCCAAAGTCATTCCGTGATCTTGTAATGGAAGAAGAAAAATGTATGAGTGTGAATAATTCACCTGGTGCTGGTATTAAAAGATGTGGATATAAAGGATCTGAGGATTCATCAGTCCAAAACACCATAAGGTAAGAATGCTTTTTTTTTCTAATTGGTCAACCATTGCACAAGAAGCACAATGACCTGTTAAATACTGCTGAAATAAGAAAGAATAAAATCGTCATTTAAAAAAAGATTCTTCTAAGCTTTCTTCTGATGATTCTGTTAAAAAGGTTTTATGCATAAAATACTCTTAAGAATAGGAAGCTTAGAGACTAAAGTAATGTATTGCTTGTGCTAATACTTTGTTTCAGGTTCAAAGAGCTTGTATCCATATAGATGGATACGTGTGTGTGTTTGTGTGTGTGTATCTATCAAAGACTTCAGGCTCCAAACAAAATATGTCTGTATGTGTTTGTTTGCATATATATGTATGTATAAAATGGTAAACTTGTATTTTCTAACCTCTGTAGAAATTACATATTCATGAGCATTCAGAGACATGGGCATTCATTAAACATTTTGCTAAGGAGTATTTCTGTGTAACCACTGCACAGATAAAATCAGTTTATTCAAGTGCAGTTCTGGCATTTCCTAATCTAAGTTTTCCTTTAAGATGACTTAATTGTTTAGGTGCAGTTTTTTATGGATTAAGAAGGCTTACAAAACATTAAGATAGTTATGTCTGTGTATTATAATTACTGTGGGGCTACAGTTCTAAGGACAAAAATAAGGCACATGTGAATTATATATCTAGTTATTAGACAATATTGGTCTTTGGTCAAAACATTTTAGCCATGCATTCTCTTGCTGTCTCCCATAAAATTGCTGTTTGGGGTTAAAATAACTGCCTAAGATAAGGAAAGAAATCTCAGCCTTATTCCTTAAGATCTGTATGGCTGAGCTGCCCATCCATCTGCACCTCTTCCTCCTGTCATCAGTAACTTTGAATGCTAGGCATTTCAAATATATTTACAAAACAGCCTGAAAATCTTCAACTTTCCCACCTACTGTCCAGAAGCAGAGAAGGCCAGCTTACCCACAGTGTTAGGGAAGCCAAGTGTGGCAGCAGGACTGGCTCGTTGGTGGCTTCCCTGGTAAGGGCACGGCCCCAGTGCCAGAGTGAGGTGAGCAGGGCAGGCTCTGTGACAGAAACCAGGATGAACCACGGGACAGGTGCATTGGGATGAGGCAGGGTTGACATCAAACCTGCATGGTCAGGTCAGGCTCAGGAACAGCACAGCTGGGCTTGGGCATAGCTGCAGCATAACTTAAGAAATGCCTGAGGGACTGAGCTTAAATGCAACTCTTGAGTAAAGAGGGGGAACTTCTGTAATCCTTCACACAACTCTTCTTACAGCTCAGCTTTAGAGCAGCCTGACTCAAGTTTACACAGCTGCACTGAGGGAGAAATTTGCAGAGCTCTTGGTGCACAGGGAGCCATGTCATTACATGCCTGTTTTTCTTAGGAACTCCTGTTCCATTCTCCTCAGTAACTGACTCCTCTCTGGGGAAGGGAAAGTTCTGCTGGGCCTCACTTTTGGTTGTTCAGCTTGTATAAAATCTGGTGTTTCCCTAGGACAGAAGTAGTACATGTTTTACTGCTAGATAAAGAACAAAATGAGGATAGAAATGTAAGAACATTGTGTGTGGGATGGTGTCTGAAGAGAGAGGTAGGAGGCATTTGGAGTGTGTGAGGGGGAGGCATTTTTCAGGACCAGAGAAATAAAGCTGAAGTTACTGTAGTGAGTGGAGATGTGGGCACATGAAACACAAATCTGCAGAACAGATATCATTCATTTTGGTGCTAGCACCATAATAAAACTTTTCATCATACGAGAGATGCCAAGGGCTGGTGATAAGAGAATTTGCACTGGATGCTATTATTAGCTTTGTCACAATAGCTCTGTAATCTTCATGAAGTTATTTCTTTTCCTTTTGCATTACTTTCTCTAGTTTGTGCAGTCTGGCCAGTCTGCACACTCTCAGAGTGGATTATATGAGCTGAATCCAAGTCTAATACATTAACTGTCTGAAAATGGTACATTAAGCTAGTGGAAGCCTAGAAGATGGCTAAATTGACTACCATCACTTTGAAAAGAAGGCCCTTCCAGAGCTATTTCAGGTTGTTTTTGAATTGTGTCTGAAGATGCTTATTTCTCTGTATTAGGTGTAAAAAGCCTAGGTGTTTAGCTCCTCCATCTGAAACTTAGGAGTTGAGTTTCTAGTTTGAGGTGATTTTATTTTTCAACTGTACAGTTTCTGTCACAGTAGGCTCTGATGTTTTTTGCCTGTAGCATTCAAGGGCTATGTCTTGAGATTAATTATCCACACCCTTACCCCTTCCTTGTTAAGGGAAGGAAATTACACAAGCGTAGAGCATAAGTAATCCTCACCTGTTGATGTCAGACTTGCTGATGAAACACTGAAGATACTTGCGTGGGTTAATGTTACTGCTTTGTCTTTCTCCTTTGGATAAAGTGTACACTAAACTGACGGTTTTCTTAGGATGAGGGTATTTTGGAAGGTGGCATAAGCACTCTTTTATGTACTGTCACCTTCCGATTTATGCAATACAGAAATTTTTTTAGGTAAACCATGTCATGAATTGTGGTGATGTGAACTGGATTTAATGCAGAGGCAGATCATCCTAAGACCTGGGAAATGTGGATGTGGCTGCATTGTTTCCAGGGGCACCTCAGCCTTGGGAGTTATTCTGTGCAGCTGTGCAAGTGTAGCTCACAGTCCAAGCTAAAAGGATAGGCCTGACATGACTTTGTTGTGGCAGCCTGAGTTGTCTTCACTGTGTTACTCCAGGGAGCAGTGAAGAGTCTTAGTGGAAACAAGTATTTGTGGCTTTGTGTGGGAATGGCCTAGTTCTGTCATGGCTAATAATGAGCTAATAAGTAGCACATGACTCAAATGGTAAAGCAAAACCCAGGAGGTTCTGCAGGAGACCAGGCTTTGTGTTCTTTTTCTGAGAGCAGTTATTAGATCAGGGAGGCACCAAACCTGACCTGGCTTCTCATGAACAAATACTCAAGAAACACTGGGGAGCTGAGGGCTGGGACGTTTTGGTAGCTACATAAGAGTCAGGGCAAGTTCAGCCAACTGAGTTAATCAGGTTGGTTCAGTACTGATGATACTTGGCTGGTTTGTTTCCATGCAGAACCATTTATGTCTCTGCATCAGTCTTTAATTTCCAAGACTTCCCAGTTTCCAAGTTCTATATTTTTGAGACTTTTTCCCCATTTTTCTGTATATGCTAGCTTCACATCTCCTGTCTATTCCGTTTCTCCTAATCATTTTGATGCCAGCTGAGGAATTAATTTAACATGTTGAAATATCTGCACTTGATTTAATATCTGGACTGAGTGTCTTGCTAGCAAGAAATACAGATGTACATATGTACAAACAGCTTCAAAATATCTGGACTGCTTTCTACATTTTAAAGCCACATTGGCTTTAAATGAGGGAGATGATACAAGTATTTACTTACCTTTTAATTGTTTGCTGGAGTATGCTGTGATGCTGGAACTATTAATTCCAGTTTTTGGAAATTCCTGTTGAGGTGATTTTTTTTTGTCTGTTCTTTGGGATTTTTGGCTTGTTTGTTGGTATAGAAGTCTTAATCTGAAAAGAACTTTTAGTCCATACTGCAACAGGTTTGTTAAGTATGACAATTGACTTGGGTTCATTTATAGTAGTGCTGTGAGTTCTTTGGGTTGGGAGTGGGAAGAAGAGTGTAGCTGTCTAAAGGGCAGGAAGGTGAGTATAATTAAAGCAAGTGGAAAGAGATGAAATTGAGAGATAACATCAGTGTAAATATACAGAAAGCTGACTTCATTGTCTCTTCTTCCTTGTCCTTGGTTCTTTCCTGCTTTTTAGTGTTTGTATCTTTAAGTGCAGTAAAAGCTGGAAGCTAATTCATCATAGAATGATTTGGGTTGGAAGGGACCTTAAAGACCACCTAGTTTCAACCCCCCTGCCATGGGCAAGGACGCCTTTCACTAGACCAGGTTCCTCAGAACTCCATCCAGCCTGGCCTTGAACACTTGCAGGGATGGGGCATTCACAACTTCCCTGGGCAGCCTATTCCAGTGCCTCACCACCTTCACAGTGAAGAAGTTCCTCTTAATTTCTAATCTAAACCTGCTCTCTTCAGTTTGAAGCCTTGTCCTGTCATTACATGCACTTGTAAAGAGTCCTGCTCCATCTTCCTTGCAGGCTCCCTTCATATCTTGGAAGGCAACAATTAAGTCATCCCAAAGCCTTCTCTTTTCCAGGCTGAGCAAACCGCATTCTCAGCTTTTCCCTGGATGTGGAGGTGCTCCATCCCTCTAATCATCTTGGTGGCCCTCCTGTGAACTCACTCCAAGGTCCCTATCTTTTTTTTTGTGCCAACAGCCGCAGAGCTGAATGCAGCTAAAGAGTAGTGCCCTGCTTTGAAATCTTAAAATAGTTTAGAATCTGTAGTGTAGCCTCCCACTCAAAGTAACTCAAACTAGATCATGTTGCTCAGGACCTGGTCTAGTTGAGTTGGGACTGCTTCCAAATGTGAAGATACCACAAACTTTTTGGGCAACATGTTTCAATAGATAATCATCTCCCTATGGGATTTTTATTTTTCTTTCTATCTATCTGGGATTTACTATTTTGCCTCTTGTGCATGTTGCCTCTGTTCTGTCGTTGTGCACCTCTAAGAAGATTTTTACTTTATCTTTGCTATAGCTGGCAGTTAGGTAGCTGGAGACAGCAAATGAGATCTTCCTTTTAGGGAGATTTCACTCTTCTCTCTTTAGGATTAACAAAACACATTCTTCCTGTTGCATGCCCCAAGACCTGATCCTGGACTTGTTCCAACCTGACAGTGTCCTTCTATTGTGGTTTGACTCTGGCCAAATGCCAGGCACTCACAAATTGGTACAGCCAGGGCTCATGAGTTGAGATAAGGAAAACTGGGAGAAAAAAGATACACTAGGGCAGAAAACAGGCTAAAACTTTACTTTGTTAACAGAATCAGAGAAGTAAATGAGAAATTAAATAAAACCTTCAAAGACACCGTTTCTCCACTCACCCCCCTCCCTCCCTCCCAGCAGCTGCACAAGGGAACAAGGCATGGGGGGCGGAGGCGGGGGGTAGGTCAGTTCATCACCGAAATGTTTCTCCACTGCTCAGAGGAGAGGAGTCTTTTCTTCTGCTTAGCTGCGGGTCCCAAAATCTCACAAGTTGCAGTCCGCCCGAATCTGCCACGTGA
>VZRN01003773.1:768198-786905 GCA_013397935.1 Dasyornis broadbenti | reverse complement strand
CACAGTTGGGCAGAGGAGAGAAAAATAATTAACATACACAGGACTCATGAGTTGAGATAAGGAACCGGGAGAAGATGCACTCAGGGCAAAACAGGTTTAACTGAAAGTTACAAAGTGATTTATTGCTAACAGAGTCAAAGGAGTAAATGAGAAGTAAAATAAGACCTTCAAAGACACCATTTCTCTGCTCACCCTCCTCCCTCCTTCCCAGCAGCAGCACAGGGGGACAAGGCATCAATCACTGCTTGCCTGAGGTCATCAATAAGATCACTGCAATGTCTCCACCAACCAACAAGATGACGCAAGCTTCACACAGGAGCCATCTTTGTGCCCCCCCCCGCCCCTAGCAAAAACTGGGCCAAGCAAAACCAACACAACTTCTTCTATTGCAGAGCCCAAAATTGAGAATGATACTCTGTATGTAGATGAAGAATTACTACCTAAAGGGGAAGAATCACTTCTGCTGCCTGTCTTGCTACACTATAGCTAGCACAGCCCAGCATGCAGTTGGCTGTCTCTGCTGCAAAGGCACTTGCTGGTAACATCTTCTCCTTGTTGCCAGCCAGGACTCTGCAGGTTCTGTTTTCTCTCTGCAGAGCTGCTTTCTAGCTAGTCAGTCTCAGCCTGTTCTGCTTCGTGGGGCTGTTCTCTTCTAAATACAGGACTTTGCACTAGCCTTTGAAATTTATTGGTTCTCAGTTGCCCATTTCTCTAGCCTCTTGAGGGTGTCTGAAGGGCAGCCTGGCATCCAGAATGTGCATCATCTCCACATCCAGCTGTTGCCTTCTGAGGTTCTGTTCTGTTCTACCTAAGAGGCTTAACAGAATTGGTTCCAGTATCAGTCCCTGAGGATCCCCACTAGTACTTGGTTTCCAGTTGGACTTTGTACAGCTAATCCATTTCCAGACCATTTTCCACCCATCTCGTTGTCCATTTACTCAGTCCATATTTTTCAGACTGAGTACAAGAATACATGACCTGGCAATGTGTGTTGTTTATTTTGTGGGAAAAATTATGAGTTGTGACAAAAAGCTCAACACAATTCATCTAAATCCATTTTTGGTGATGGATGTTGGATTTCAGATTTTTTGAGATCTTGCCCTTACCACTTAGTGGTAGGAATCACGTTCTTTATTGTCCTTGGAATTGTGTTCTGGGGAAAATATTTCAGACAGAGAACTTGGTAGTTACTGGAATTCTCTTAACTTTCTATAGATTTTATTTCTGTTTCATCCAAGAGTTTGTGGTCACTTACAAAGGATTACCAGAACTTTAAAGAAAATTGAGAGTGATTTATTGAAACAGCAACACCCTTAGAGTTGTTTTTAGTGCCATAGAATAAGTCAAAAAATATTTTCCAGCATGTCACAGTATGCTGTAAGACGTTTTTAGGATTCTGGAAATGGCAAAACTATCCTGTCAAATATATGTATTAAGTAATGAGAATAGGGCCCTCTCTTCCTACTGGTGTAGGATTTTTCAGACAAATATACTTGTCACTCAAGGAATACAGTATACCAAATGTGATTTCTTTTTGTTGAGAGGTTGACATTTTGCAACTGAATAAAATATCTTTTTGTTGGGAACTCTATAAATATTTCAAGATTTTTTTCTTCTGTTCTTGTAGTTGTAGTTTTATGCTATTCCTGTAAGTGTGGGAGGTGGTTACAAGATATGTACTGAAAGTCCATAACTTCTTCATTTACACTCAAAATAATTTACTCTAGTGCTATTGTAGAACTGGCTCTTTTGCATGAAAACACTTGATTTGAATGCGGGACAGTTGCTTGGATTTTATCTTGAATCTTTCTATCACTATTTTTTTATTCTTTCATATTATTTGCAAACTTTTATAGGTAGTGCTGTTGGTGCATAACTCAGTTGGCTAATTTACATGTTAAAAAGCCTTCTTTTTTTCTTTAAATAACAAAAAAAGAAACACTTTTCAAATGCTCGAATGTTAGGAAATGCCAGAATTAATACCCAAGATGAAATTTCATTGGAGTCTGGTACTTAGAAATGAGAATCAGTGTCTTCTTCAGTCACTGTAGCACACTTATAAACAAATTCAGCATTACAGCTAATGCCTTTCTGCTGGGTAAACCTTACACAGTTTTTGTAATTGTCTACTGTTAGTTTGTATTTCACAGTATGATGTAGGAGAATTCTCTGTCAATGACTTTTACTTACCTTTCCTACCTTTTTCCAGGTGCACCACTAGAAGTAACCCTGGTCTGGAAGACCATGGTCTGGATTCTCCACAGCTGGAGAATCATAAGTAAGTTTGGCAGTGGCTTAGATTCTGGAACTTTTTTCTGTGTCTTTTACTGACCTTGATGTTGCCTTATAATGTTGTTGGGTTTTTTTTCCCAGTCCTTGGTTAGCAGCATCACCAACCAGCTCTCCTGTGATGGCACCTGTCATGTTTTCTGCTATTGTAGAGGAAGAGCTCCAGCAAGAAGCTGCTCTTATTAGGAGCAGAGAAAAACCTTTGGCATTAATCCAGGTAAAGTGCTGAGTTACTGCTGCTCTAAAGTAACACAAGGAGTTTCCAATGACTCTTTCAGAGATCAGTTGTTAGTATTAATTATGTATTAGTACATTTCATTTACATAATGCAATTAAATATAATTTAATAATAACTTCACATTGCTGTTTGGTAAGGTAGGTCTCTATTGAAGTCAGATTGACTACTGAGTCTATGATAAATATATTTGCAGCATGAGAGAATGGTTGAGTTTGGAAGGAACCTTGGGAAACTGTCTCAATTCAAACCCTTGCTCAGAGGAGGGTCAGTTTAGAGCATGTTTCTTGAAGCTGTGTCTGGGCAGCTTTTGATTATCTGCAAGGATGGAGACTAATGGCCTCTCTAGGAAACCTGTTTCAGGGATCACTCACAGCAAAAAAGATCTTAAATGCAATTTTCTGTTTTTCAATCTGTGCCCATTGCCTCTTCTCCTGTCTGTAGGTACCACTGAGAAGAGTGTGGGTCAGCTGTCTTTATTCTCTCAGATCTCCCTAAGCCTTCTTTTCTCTATGCTAAACAAATGCAGTGTGCTCGGCATCTCCTCAGTGTCAGATGCACTGGGCTCTTAATAATTTTTTTGCCATGTCACTGGACTGTTCATTTTATCCACGTTTCTCTTGTACTGGGAAGTCTAGAAGTGGACCCAGCACTCCTAAAGTGTCTCACCAATGCTGAGTAGAGGGGAAGGGTCATCTGTCTCATTTTGCTGGCAGTGTTGTCCCTCACAGAGCACAGGAGGCTGTTACCCTTCTTTACTATATGAGCGCATTGCTGGTTAAAAGGCTAAGTTGTCCACCAGCACCCCAGCTCTTTTTGTGTTATGTTATGTTTATGTCTTTCCAGCTTGTCGACTCCCAGTGTGTACTGGTGTCTGGGGTTATTCTTCCCAGGAGCTGGACTTTGTGTTTCCCTTTCTTGAACTTAACAAGATTCCTTGTAGCCCATTTTTCCAGCATTGCCTGGATCTCTCTGAGTGGCAGCATAACCATCTGGTATATCAGCCACTCCTTCCTGTTCTCTTCTGCTTGCAACTTTGCTGAGGATGCACTGTATCTTGTCCTGTAGGTAGCTGATGAAGATGTTAAACAGTGCAGGCCCTAGTCTCAGTCTCAGTATTGCTGCTAGTGACTGGCCTCTAGCTGGTCTTTGTGCCACTTGTCACAACCCTTTGAGATCACCAGTTCAATCAGTTTTCAGTCTGTCTCACATTCAATTTAGAGGTCTTTTCTTAAGCTTGGCAACTTAAACTCTTAGTCAATACTTAAACTGTACAACTTTCCTAGGGATCACCTAGTAGTCACCCAGATCTTCTTGCCCTTCTTAAAGGTAGGAATGACATCTGATTCCTTCCAATCTTCAGCAATCAACCCTTATTTCAACAAATTTTCAAAGATTTTTTTGAGAGTGGCCTTGCAGTCATATTGGCTGGCTTTAATCTCAGGGCCCTGGTATTGCTGAAAATTGATCATACCACTAATGACCAAGATGAAGGTCCCTAACCTTTTCCATGTCTTTTTCATTCAGCAGTGGATCCATGTTGTCTTTTTTTCGCTGCTGTAGAAGCCTGTTTTGTTGTCCTTCATGTTCCTTGCCAGATTCCACCACAGATGGGCTTTGACTTCCTTAATTCTGTTCCTGTGTGATAACAGTGTCTCTGTTTTCCTTCTGCATCACTTTTCTCTGCTTCCACCTCTTGTATACTTCCTTTTTGTTTGAGTTCTGTCAAGAGCTGGTTTTTTTGTCTGTGCAGTCCTCCTGCCATTCTTACTTGACTAAGAAGCTCATTGGCATGGTCTGTGAGCTTGGAGGACATGATCTTTAAAGTCAACCATCTGTCCTGGACCTTTCTTCTTTCTGGGGCCAAATCCCATTAATTTTTCCAAGCAGATGCCTTCACAGTCTTCTCTTCTGAAGTCTCAAGTTGTTTACTATTTCTGTTGTTCCCAGCTTTCAAGACCCTGAACTCCAGCATCTCACTGTCATTGCAGCCATGGCTGCCCTCAGCCTTCTCACCCGTGACCAGTCCTTTCTTTTAAAGTGTGAGATCCATCAGAATGTCTCCCTTGGTCAGCTCCTTCATCACCTATGTTAAGAATTTTTCACCAATGGAGAGGCATCCTAGAGTGCTTTTATCCTGCTGTCCTACCTTTCCAGCGGCTATCAGGATGGCTTAAGTTTGCCATGAGGAGCAGGGCCTGAAAACATGAGGCTTCTTCAAGTTGTCTGAAGAATGCATCATCTACTTACTCCCTCCTAATTGGGAGGTCTGAGGCATTCAGGACCAGTAAAGCCAGTTCATAACCATGCCCATGGTGTAAATGTAGAGCTGACACTGACATATATGCTCTTTTTTTCCTTCCAGATTGAGGAGTGTGCTATTCAGGACTTGTTAGTCCACTATGAAGCTTTTGACAACCCTGATGAGTTTGTGACCGTTGAAAGGGCTCCTCAGGGACCTATAGCAGCACCTATGTGGAACAAGCACTAATTCGTACTCTTCACAGTCCTCCCTTCCACAGTTTTCACAGTTGTATGTGCACTTTTGAAATTGTAACTCTTCTTACAAGTAAAACAGGACTGGAAGAATAAGAATCGTGTAATTTTTAACATCAACATTAAAACACTGCCCACAATCACTAGGTATTTGTTAGAGAGAGTGAAATAATGTGTTCACTGTGTCCTTTACCCACAGTATCTATTGTATGTATGTTTTGGGAGAATTTCTTTAATGACACATATTATTAGTAATGTTACATGAGGCTGTAGATTTGGAATATATTTGCTAATCCTAAATTGTAAAGGTTTTTTGTTAAATTTCCAGATGGCTGAAAAGCAAGTGGTTTTTTTGTGATTTAATGTGGATTTAAATGTGTGGAATTAAACAACGTTAAAGTTTGGGGGGTGCTGTGTCCTTCAGAGCTTTCTTGCAAATTGGGGATATTGGGAAAAAGTTTATGCTTGAACTTCATGTAAAAGTACAGTTTGACAATGCAGTTTTTCTTAAGTTACTTGTGCAAGTCCTGGTTCTCTGGTCTGTGGCCAGCGCGTTTCCCTGTCGTGCCCCAGGCTGTGCCGCCGTGCCCAGCCATTGCCTGTGCTCGGCTCAACTGTGCATGTTTGTCACTGCTGTGAGTGAGTCTGGCCTTGGAGCAGCCAGCTCTGTCTTGAAGTAAAGCACACAGCTCAAGAGAACATGGTGCCACTTAATTAGCCCATCTGTACTCCTACTCTGGTAAATATGGTACAGTTTTAGAACCGCCGTGTTTGAATGACTATTCACTTGAAGTGCTGAGGAAATAATAGATCTGTGTATATGTTGTTAAAGCTGTAGGGGCGAATGCTTGACTGGGGAATTTGTAAACACCTAACCTGCAAAGATTATCATAGATGGCTTTCAATATTGTGTTCCAAAGTTCTCTGTGCCTGGTTGAAACAAATTTGTTTATAAAGAAAAAGAAAAAAAGGTAGCCTTATCTGCAATATTCTGTCTAGTTTGTCTTGTTTGTATTGGTGTGTTTGAACTTGTACTTGCTCAATAGTGTCAATACTCATGAACTCTGGAAAACTGGAACGGAGATATCTATAGAAAATGAATGTAGAGAATTGATCACTGTGTGATAAAAGAATCTTGAAAAAAGTGATGTAGGTATGTCTTAATGATTTTGGGTCAAGCTACACCAAAAAATCCCCCACAGAAATTGTAAATAAACGCAATAAACCATAAAATCTCGATTTATGAAAGTATACTAACTGTATGTGCTGTCTATATAATCACTGATTTAGGTAACTAGAGTAATCTGTATTTCTTTTGTGTCTGAAACAAGAACTGTAAACCTTTTGAAGCTACATAGGCAAAGAAAGGGGTAGATTTTAATTCTGTTTTAAATTCTCCTGGTAATTCGTTCACTATATTGATGATAATACTTGCATTAAGGGCTTTACTTGATGCACTAAAGGGCCTTAGGGCCTATGGAAACTATCCTTGTGGTTTAAAAGAAAGCTTATGTAATGTGAGAAATAGCTATGGAAGCAGTGGGCGTTTCCAGGTGTGAACCTAATTTGATATCAAATGTAAAATTATTGTTAATTTGCTTTTTTTATTTTTTTTTAAATATGCTGTTGAAAATCTCATCCTCCTGAAATTTTTAGAGGGTTGATGTTTCCACCATGCCAAGGAGCTTGACCACTTTCAAGTTGTGGTTTTATTGTCACAGTTTATTTAGGCATCATCACTGGTTATATGTGATATCCATAAACAAAAGTGAGGAATGATCAGTGTACCAATCTTCTGGAGTTAAGAACATTAAACTGCTGTGTTAAAACAGCTTTGTTAAGGCTAAAATGTGTCACAGAAAGCTGGCATTTTCTAGCTCAGGTGCCCAATTTTGTGGCCTTTTTTTGTAATGCCAAACATGAATTCCATCTTTGCCATAACATTTTGTCATTTCTGGGCTTGTTAACTCCTTTAACTTACACCAAAACAAGGTGGAATTCCCAGGTTCTAGTGAACATAAAGCAACATATCAGAGTTTGTAGTGAAAAGTAGTATTTAGCATATAGGTATATAAATTCAAGGAGATATTGTAGCTATTTAGTGTAAGAAATACAACATTAACAAAAGGATTCTAGTAAAGCATTTGTTATATCTCAAAGACAAACCAACCAACTTCCAAATCAGTTTCCTTGAACAACCCTAAGCATTTTCTTTTCTTCTCCATCATTCATTATCCCCAACTTCAGTAACTTCTAAAAAAATAGAGGGATAAGTAAAACTTGTAAATGTTTTCACATTCAAATGGAGAAAAAAAAATTAAAATTTGAATAATCCTGCACTACTTTCAGGACTTGCTGTTATAGTCATTGTGTCAAGGCATTTGAGGAATGTATAACTTTTTTGCATTGTATATTGAAATGAAAATGCAAGTAAAGTGAGAGATTTCAGTCAATTATTGAACCTTTGCTGCTTTTGTTTCTCAGGGATAGAGGTTTTATTTAGTGAATAATCTAACAGTATTGTTGAATGGAATTTCCATATAAGGACTGATTATGCAACCTTTCACAGAACAGCATTGACAAAAAAAAATTGCTGAATTTCCTAATTTCACTTGCGGTATAAATCTTGGTGATACCTTCCTACCGTATGTTTTTTAACTGAATTCCCTGTCCCCCACCCTGTGGTTAGCATCATTTATAGGTGGAAACAGAATATTATACCTGCATATTCTAAAATTAATGCTTTGGACTTCAAATGTGTTTTTTTTTTTTTTTTGTTTTTTGTCCCCATGCCTGCCCCCTCGTTCTTTTTTTATTTTTTTTAATACAGAAAGAGCCTCTTTGAGCACTTCAACTTGTGTTCATTGATTGTTTTGCTATTGAAATGATGTTCTGCAGCCCCATGGCAGCCAGAACTCTTTTCCTTACCCAAGGAATTTCTAGCTCTAATGTAAAGACAGGTCAGAACAGAACTCTGGATTGTAAGGTCGTATTCTGAATCTAAAAGTGAAAGATTTACACTGGAATAAAGTAACTTAAGCTAATCCTTGACTTGCAGGATGTCATCAGAGACACTTACTTTGCAGGAACTGGTCAATTAGGGTATTGAATGATCTTAGAATGAATTCCATCTGTTTTACTCCAAGAAAAGTTTGTAAAATTCCACTGTAGAGCCTACTAGTCAAACTGAACGGAAAGGTTTTCTCTCTCTGTTGTCTGATGTACTGGACACTGGTCAAATGAGATCTTGAGGGATCCAAAAGGTGACTCCCTCCTATCAAGGCTCTACCTGGTAGCAGACCTCAGAAATGCCGAGAAGAAAGGGACTATTTCTGTAGTATTTCAGGTGGCTAACCTTGGGAAAAAACCTTATTAATTGTGGAAGGCCAAATTCACATAGACGCAATATATGTTCAAAATTAAAAGGTATTAGCAATGATACAGCAGAGTCCCTTGTGAGTTCAGGGACTCCCTCTAATGGCTTGTGTGAGATCTTTCTTGTACGAGAGAGTTGTATCTGACACAAATGCTACCTAGAAAGTTTTTGCTTTCCAAGAAGATTCTTCCTCAGCTGTAGTGCGTATCATGGCACCAAAAAACCACCATTTTTATAGCAGCTTTCAGATACCTGGATGGACTCATATTACAGTAGTCTTTCAGCACTAGGAGCCCTTGAAGGTTTTTCCTGGAGAAAGGGAGTTGGATGTGAAGAATCTGCTGGAGATGAAGATACTCCTCAGGTGAGCTATCTTTGTTGTTCTAGTGAGAATTCTGCTTTCTGTTCTCTTTTCTGTTTTTCTACTTTTTCCTCTCTTTCTGTTCTTCTGTTTTTCTGTTTTTGTTTCTCTTTCTCCATTTCTCTGTTTCTCTTTCATTATCTTTCTTGTTTTCTCTTTTTTCTCTTTTGCTTTTATTTCTCACATAGAATATGATTTCTTTGGTATGACCTGTCTTTTATCTCCATTTTTCTCAGTATTTGAATAACATGAGAAAATAGCAAACTTTGGCAATGGCTTCAGATAAGGGTTGGCAGGAATTAATACTAATACATTATACTCTAATAGACATGGAGACTCTGCTGCTTAGATCACCCTTGGAGAATACACTTGAGTTTATCAGGGTGCTACTTAAAGCATGTTTTATTTTCTGTAATTCGAGAGACTGAAATGCTCTCAGTGTTCTGTTCGATACAATGTGTAGATATCCGCTCTGGCCAAAACGTTAAATTGGGCCTTGAGTGGATGTTGTGTGACTGAGCCCTGGTTACAGACAGCAAAGAGTTGGGCAGTCAAGTGAAGGGAGTGTGGTGATCCTGGAGTGGCTTCTGAGGACTGCACAGGGGAGTTCTCTCCAGGCTCTGGTGTCTGCCTGGCCTGGGTCTTCTGCAGCTCCATTCAGAGCACATGAACGTGCCTGAATTTGCATGTCTCAGCCTTTATAAGGAGGGAAGAGAATTCCTTGGTTCATCTTTTCATGGGAACACCATGAGTTTATCAAAAGCATTAACTTTGTGTGAGTTCATTCTCTTCGTGTGGCTCATCTTGGAGGATGCTTTTGACCCAGTCAAAATCAGGCTCCTCAATAGGATTAATAGTCTCATGGAGTGGGAGAACATCTCATTCAACTGCAGTTTCTTGGAGGAAACTGATCCAGGAAGAAGGTCTGAGTTAAGTGATGGTTTAGAACAGATCATCACACTCCTTGATTTTGATTTAGATGAGTTCTTTGTAGATCTATAGAGTTGTTTTAAGGCACATAATTTTAATGTTTGGAGTAATTTCTTCCCAATCATGCATGAGCTTTTCAGATAATGAACAGAATAGAACTATTAAAAGCCTGGGTATGTTTGGGGGATTTTTTTTCTTAATTCATTTGCATAAAGGATATGGCATGTATGAAAAACAGATAAGCAAGCAAACAAAGAAAAGGCGAATTGACCTTAGAGCAAACTTAAAAAGATCCACTGCACTTGCTCTCATGTAATAATGTATATCTGGGGGGAAGTTGAGAGTCGGTTCTCTCCCTTATAATAATAATTTTTAAAAAATCATAATTTTCGTGAATAATTCTCAAATAAGAAAGTAAGCAGGGAAAATGGATCAAAAAGTCTTTATACCATTCTCAGTACTGTAAGATTTCTTTTTTTTTTTCCTCCCTTCCATATTCCTTAAAAGTTTGTTTCAGGAAGATAGGGAGAGCACAACACCTGAGGCTGGATTCTCAGCTAATGTTGCACAGTGGTAAACTATTTCCAGATTTGTCTCCTCAGACTGAATGCCATTAAAGTAGAAGAGAAGTCATTCTTCTTCACCTCGTCATTTCACCGTCCTGTAATTCTGCGGGAATATGTCACGTATGTTTGTCAGGCAGTGAACCCTGGCTCCATGGAAATAGCTGTCTGTGCTGTAGGTTACATAGCTGGGAGGGTGCCAGGTGCCCTTTGCTTTAAGCACAGCAGCTGTACCTGCTGCGTGAGCATGGCTACAACCCCTGTACAGTAGGTGAAGAGGTCATGAGAGCTGTGCAGGGAATATAAGCTGCTTGCTCCTGCATCCTGCTCAGTCCTCTCCAGTCTTCATGGTTTATCAGCTGTGACTGCCTTCAATGTGACTGGGCTTCTAGGGCTATGTTTTGTCTACTGTTATAGATTTGTTTTGAAGGGGACCTCACCACTTCTGCAAATGTCATAGATAGCAACATAGCACTTTGTGATGAGAGCTGTGCTCGTCCCATTTGGTGACACAACACTGGGAACAACTGCTGATAGATGAGCAAAAAAGAAAAAAATATATAAAGGATGTATTAAGCATAAAGGTTTTTTTCTGTTTTCCTTGTAGATACATACAGATATTTTTGTTTACTCTGCCTTCTCTATACTGCCTCTATTGCAATAGAAGGGAAAAATGTGCAGAATAATTTTCCTACTATATTTATTTTAAGGTGTTTACAAGACACACTGCCCATGTTCATGCATACTGCAAAGATGGAATTGGGCTGTGAGTGCGGTGGAGTTTCCAGGATCACATCTTTGTGTTACACAAATAGCTGACAGCACATGGGCTGAAGGAGAATGTGTGTGCATGCACGTGTGCATAGCCATATTTGCTTATGGTTGTAGAATTGAATTATATTGCACCACTTCAATAAATACAGGTAATGTGTTATCTCTTCCCTCCATCTGTGTGTACTCAGTGGTAGTGAACCTTTTCATCTGAACTTTATCTATGTGCTTTGCAAATGTTAACGATTACGTCTCACTGTATTTGTGAGGTACACTAACTGTGGACTGTTATCCAACTTCCAGGTGGTGGCTGTCAACACACAAGTAGGAAGTTGGTTAGTCTAAAGTTAAGCAGTACATTTATGGTCATATCCTAAAGGAGAATCTGGAAGTTTCTCCTTCTGTTCCTGACTGATGTGGAGCCTGTGGCTTTTCTGGGATCAGCCATATAGAAATGCCTTTTAGCTGAGACTTGTTCTGCTCTTTCTCTGACCCTTTCTATGAAACAAGTGCATCTGCTGCCAGGACAAGCTTGCTCCACAAATAGAGGTGGAAATTCCACTGCCAGGGCACTCTATTCTGGCTGATGGCATCAAAAAGGAGGTTTTGGCTGGAATTTGGCTGAAAACTCATTGTAAGTTGCAAGCTACAAATTTTTAGGCTACCTTTTTGCATTCTTGTCTTTTAGTTTCCAACCTCTTCTTTTCTAAAAACAATAAACCCAGGTTTTGTTTAGTCCTTTTCTCTGTGCTCCTTTGAATCTTCAGAATGAGCAGCAATAACTGAAGGTTTAGTATTGATAAATCTTTGGTGGACGAGGAGATGGAAAGGTTTGTGTAGTACTGTGCACTGCAAGCTTACTCTGACTTGCATTTCTAATAAATCCAACAGCATCAGTTGCTGCAGAAATGGTGAGGCTTTCACCGTAAGTGGTAATGACCACGTGTGTGTGATGTTTAGATTTTTTTAATGGAGTGGACTATGTATAAATATTCCTAATATTTCCAATGTTCCCATATAAAAGTCTTGCCTGCATAGCAGTCATTAAGCTGTGTTGTTCAGAGCCCAAAATGACCACCTTAATTAAAGTAATGTCCAAGTTCATGCTATTTTGAAGCTGAAGTTAATTTCTCCTGGGTTGTGCTTTTAAACCTCATGTTATTTAGGGCATGAACAAGTCTCTTACTTTGATAATAAAAAACTTAGCTCATTAAGGGGCTGAGATTTAAAAAATTTCCCCCAAAAGGAGCTATATAGTGTAAAATTTACACTAAGTACTGAAAAGGCTTTATGAAAACACAGCAGAAGAAAACTGGCCATATCAGAGGCATCATAAGTATGTGCTGGCTCTCAAATGTGCCTTTCCCCTGGTGACTGTAGTGCCCACAGCCTTGGCACAGTGGCTGCAGTGCCACATGTTCTAAATTGGCTCTGTCGACTTGTGAATGATTTTCATAGTTTTCTTCTGAAAGCTGTGATGCTTTCAGGCTTAAACACAGGAGGTGCCTGCTCATTCTCAAGGCACCGAGGCAAAGAAATCAACCAAGAAGCACACCAGTGTATCAAAGGGCAGTTCCTACCTTGGATATAATGGGGTCCATCCTCACCAGAGTTTTACAAACTCAGTATTTTTTCTGTTTTCTTCTGTCTCAGGTGATATGCAGTCATAGTGGCATATGGCAACAGAGATTTTTAAGCCCATTGAAAAATAAAGGTAACTACTAGTGCAAACTTTTGTTAGAGCGTGAAATAACTTTTTGCAAGATGTTGCAAGATCCCAGAGAACATCTTTACTAGCACTTTAACACCTTGCAGAATGCTTAGGTGTTTCTGTGTCTGTGCAATAGGCCTCTGGAGATTTCAGTATTTACCTCCAAGCTGCTGAGATGCAGTTGTAGCAACCTGGGATGAGCACAAAAAGGAGTCAGAAGAGCAAGTTACAAGGACTTTTATTGTTTGCTTGCCTTTGAACATATGACGACCCAGTATTTTCGCCTCTGCAGCATAATCTTGATAATGATTTTTTTTTTCTGTAGCTGTTTGTAGTACTGTGTTGTTCATGAGTTTCCTGTCAGCCCATTCCTTCAGCCTGTCAAGGTCCCTCTGGATGGCAGCACAACCTCTGGTGTATCAGTCACGCTCCCCAGTTTGATGCCGTCCGCAGTGTTGCTGACAGTGCACTCTGCCCCATCATCTGGAAACCTCAAGGTGAACCTCTCATTTGACTTTTGTTTCCAAGTCTGTTGGACACTGCGGTGTCCTTTATGGCAATTATTATTCGGTTTTATTTCATTTTTATTGTAGGCTAGTTAATAAAAAATGCTTTGGTTTGCATCAAAGCAAGAATTGAGGCCTACAGCCTCTTTCTCTTGTCCTGTTTTGCAGAGATCAGCATAAGGCTGTCTTCTCCTAGTACCTTTCTGTCACACAGTGCTGGAAATCACAATAGCCACATTAGTAGCCTGGGGTTTGCTTTTGGCAAACTAGTTATTTCATCAAGGGAAAATTGAATGTCCATGCCTTTGTACTGTGTAGGAATATTTAAGGGACAAGCTTTCCAGTTTGAGTGTTCAGGGCAGCCATTCAAACAGTGGGATCTTTGAAGTGGAATGGCTCTAAATTTGGGGACAAACACCAGTTGACCACTGAGATTAGCTCAGTGGGTTAGAGCATGGTGCTGTTAACAACAAGGTTGTGGGTTTGTATCAGCCATTTAAGAGTTGTATTTGATGATCCTTGTGGGTCCCTTCCAGCTCGGGATATTCAGTGATTCGGAAGAATAGGTAAGTAGAATATAACCAATACCATTAGTCTTAGTACCTCTGTCTCCTTTTCATTTGCTGTGGTTTGGATGAGGCACCACTGATGGATGAAAAAGATCTTTACTGGCTGCATCCATCTTAGGCCTCATAATCTACCTGCCTCCATGTTTCTGTGTTACTGAGATGTTGGGGGAAAAGCTGTCAGAGTTCACTTACTGATGATATCTTTATTTGTTTCAGTTGTTTCGTAAGTGGGAAAGGAGCTTTCTCTGTTCGCCACCTTCCTCCACATCCACATTTATGTCTTCCTCAGTTTTAATTAAAGGAGTTGTTGATAGGGAATCTCAGCATTGTCAAAATTATCCTTAAACAATAGTTTAAAGCAGATTACCATACTATTAATTGTCTAACACTATAACATATATATATTGCTATTACTATGATTCTGTTGTTGCAGCAAGTTCTTGACCAGATTCTCAGAAACTTTACTGCAGGGACAGAAATATGGAAGTCTAGCAAGCTCTTAAAGCTTGGATGATAAATAGGAAAGGAAATTAATCTGTGAGGTATTGGAGGCAATCTACTTTGGGTAGGGCTACTTACTGGTACTATGGTAAGATGGCTATACTGGAGATGAGTACTCTGAAAAGAGATTTTTTGTAGCAACTGTTTTTAGGCAAGGGAAGCACAGGAGCTTAATCTCCCTTTGTAGCCAATGCAAGGATTGTTGTGGATGCCTTTGAAAGAAGCAGTGTAGTGGACTGAAAATCAATGCTTTGCCTCATCACATTTAAACTCATTGTTGCTTTTTTTTTTTTTTGTCTTGGTCTATCTGGGTCCTCCTGAAGGACTGTGAAGCTGTTCGCTTTAGTAGTCTCTGGCTACAAAGCTGAGGAATATTTTAAAAAATGAAGTGTTTTGGCAAAACAGTTTGCTGTAAACCTATTGGCTTTAGACTACTTCTTCACAAGCTTTTTGCATGAAAGGATCATGACCTGCCCCAACTGACGTAGTAGGCATGTGGCTATGTGAAAATAACAAACTTACACATTTTGCTCTCTAATACGGTCCTGTAAACAATTTTGGATTGCTTATCATGGCCAGATATTAACTAAACTATGATATATGGATCAGGACTTGTTTTGGTTGTGGTTTGTTATTTTGTTGTTTTTTTTTGTTTTTGTTGGTTCATGACCTGTTGTTTGGGGGGTTTTTTGGGGTTTTTTGTCATGTCCATTGCTCCATCCATCAGCCACCCCTATCACAAGTTACAGATGAGAAATGAGAAGTATAGAGACGTTTGCTATGGTTAGGGATTGTGGGCTGGCATATGAAGAGTCTCCTCCCACTTCAGTCAAAGAAAAAATTAGGTTAACTCAAATAGGAGTAGCATGCTATGCATTATATTTGGATACTTATTTTCAGCAAGGATGATGGAATCAGGTAAAAACTGTTGAAAATGTCACTTTCTGTTTCATTTTTGTCAGTTCTGGCATTTGGGAAGAAACAGGAACAGTTCCATATTTTCATTTTGGAAATATTACTAATAGCTCATAGCAGCTCGAGAATATGCAGTAAGTAGAGCACGAAAGTACAAACACATGGCAATTTGAAAGATTTATCATAGAATAAAAGTTGGTGATCTTTTATTTATTGAGAACATTAATCAATGTCTGTTCTGGAAGAAGGAAGATTTTATGAATAGGAATTTAATATTTCTTTAATTAACTTATTATAAGTGGCATCCCTAAGTTCAGAGTTGGATGTTTGTAATGCTGCCTTGGACTCTGAAGCAATGTACTGACATCCAACAAACTCAAGAGCTGGCTTTTTGACTCTTGCTCTCATTTTTAATAACATCTCTTTTGGATTCTATTGCTGACAGTATAATGATGATTAATTTCACTTACTGGATGTTGAATCCCTTTTAGCCTTGCTGAGCAGTTCATGGGGAGTAAAACTGACACTTAAGTTTTTTGAAGTGCAAGTGTGAGGCAGAGATGGAAAATGTCATGGAGTCCTATGTCCTGTTGAGCTGCACACATAGAGTATTTCCCTTATGGCTTCCCAGACTCTATCAGATACCAGATTGCCAGCCCTGTTTTCCCAAAAGTGCCTTGAATATCTCCAGAAAATATGGCTGCTTTTTCATGTGCTCTCCTGTGGCAGTGCAGCTGTGGTTGTAGAGGCAATGTATTGAACTTGAACCTTTGCAACATTCCTGGCCTGCTTCTATCAGTTTAACACATTTTGGATCAGGCTGAAAGGGAGAAAGAAGAAATAAAATTGCATTTATTTTAATGTGTTATGCATTAAACTAACTGAAATACAACCTTGCAGTAGTAACATTACCAAAGGCTGTTTTAAGGTTCTATGATGGTATTTTAATGGCAAGTACTAATTACATAGTACCAGAAGGCTTGCTTGAAAAGAAAAAAGAAAAAAAAAAAAGTAAATTATTTTTTCATCCTAATGGACAGAGTAAATTTCGGGCAAAATCATCTGCATTCGCTAAATGGAGTAGCTAAAAGCATTTCAAGCAGATAAGTTATCACTGAGATTCTTTTGGTTCCTTCCTGTTTTGTGTGAGACAGGAGTGAGACACAAGAGTGCAGTGTCCTGGTCCTGCTTCTTCTTTCACACGTGTTGTTCTCAAGTGAAAAGTCCTGAAAGTTGTTTTCAGTTTCTTTACAGAAGGTCATAGTGCCTTGTTCAGGGATGCTGCATCACTCTTCCCTCTGTCCTATTTGTTTGAGACAGTAAATTTAAAATCAAAACACTTGTTTAGGGTAGATTAGCTGAGTTGTTTATACATGTGTGTCATGGTTTAATCCTGGCCACCAGCTCAGCATCACACAGCTAGTTGCTCATAAAATACTCGTTTTTCTTTTTTTTTCTTTCTTTTATCTTTTTTCTTTTCTCTGCTTTCTTTCTTCTTTTTTCCTTTTTTTTTCTTTTTCTTTTTTTCCCCTTTATTTTATAGTTTTAATTTTTTTCCCCCTTTTTTTTTAACTTGTAAAGATTTCTCTGGAACAAGCAACTCTAAAATCTAAAACCTGCTGCAAGTGCTATCAGCTCTCATTATCTCCTTGCCATTTAACTTGACTTCTGCAAGTACCATGACCACTTAACCCAGTGTTGTGGGCTGAATTTGGCAATTCTGATGTTTCAGAAATAGCTTTCCCTCTGACAGTGGCTCTGACTTTTGACAACCCTTTTGTTCTCAATGATCCACTCATCTTTTAAGTGATGCTTTCAGTCTGGCTCAGCTTTTCTCTGTGTTTCTTGTCTTTATGGGCACAGAGAGGAATTCCACCCCAGCAGGGACAGTCTGGCAGAATAATTAATATGCACACTTGGATACCTCTGCTTTATTTTCCTGTTTTCTTGTAGTGCCTGCCTTAAAATTCTCAATTAGTTGGGATGGTTAATGGTATTTTTGATCATGACATCAAAGTTCTTATTCTGTTGATGGGCTTTCACAGAGCAAGGCCACTGTCTCTGCAGTTACCTCTCTCCCTCTCAGTCACTGTAGTGAAGTACCTGTTTCAATTGTGATATTTTTCATTAAAAACAGAACAATACAAAACAAAACTCCCACAACCAGAAATCAACTAAGTGGGGAAAAAAAAAAAGCCTCTCCTGGTAGCCTAATATCCTCTAATATCCTTTGCTACTAGGTTTTACCTACTCTTAACAAATTCTGGCTGGCTTTTGTCAACAGACACTTATTTCAAGATGTTCTTTCCAAGTATTTCTTATCTCTTGATAATGGATGTGCAATCCAGCAGCTCCCTGTCTTTTCCTGGAGTGGTACTTCTGCTCTGCCTGATCTCATGCTGTATGCTGATTGCCTCTTCATTCACTGCTTTATTTTTCAGGATGTGGTAGCTGGCTTCCAGTTCCTATCAACACTCAAGCTGCTGTGAGCTGAGACAGTATCCTGTAGAAGCTTACTCCATTTGTTGTCTCAGGTGGTGAATGTACTTGGAGGTTTTTGAGAAAATATCAGATAGTTTTATATCCTAGATTATTCATCTGATAATGCTGAGCATGGATATCTGCAGTAGCATTTTTACTTCTTTGGAGTCGGTGACAACCAATGTGTCACTTATGTACTGCAACTGACTCATAAATATCCTGGTTTTATTCAATTTTATATTCTTTTGTTCTATGTCAGTGTATGTCTCAGGTTTAGTTACTATATACATGTTTTAAATTCAGAAGTCATGATGTTTTCACCCTATGTGAATTTTCAATTTTTACCCCTTTTCATGTGTCTAAGTGTTGTTTATAATAAAGCCCCCAGACTTGTCTAATTGTAGTTTTAATTTGCACTGTTTTGTACGGACTTTAGCATGGGAAAAAAAATGCTGATTTTTCTCTCTTTGGTTTCTGTTTTCCTGTTCATTCACTGCTGTTGTTTTTTGGTTTGTGGTGGGTTTTTGTTTGTTTGTTTGTTTTTAAGGGGTTTGACTAATCGTCACTTTTTACTTACTGTGTTTCATTAATGTCATCTGTGAGAAATCTCAAAGTTATCAGCTGTTGAACTTGTTCCTGAAACCCCTGACATGATGATTCTATATATAAGGTTTTTCCATTAAGTTTTCTACATGACATCACTGCTTTTCTAATTTTATTTTTTTTCTGCGTCTTGTACATTTGCTATTGACTGAGTGCTAGTTTATTTTCTATGTCACTTGCATGCCTCTTTATTCCTAGTTTGTTGCCTCTGCCACTGTTTGACTTGTGACTTTGGTTTGTGTACAAGCTTGTTTCGCAGGTCTGTGTGAGTTTCTTGTTTGCTAGAGTTTGCATCTTTCAGTGCTTTCATTTCAGCTATTGCCTTTTCCTTCTCTGTTACTAGTGCCATCTGTTCATCTCTGGAAACTGCGTAGTTAACACAAGCCTGTCTTTTTTTTTT
>VZRN01003773.1:746203-768178 GCA_013397935.1 Dasyornis broadbenti | reverse complement strand
TTTTTTTTTTTTTTGTAGCTTGATGGAGTATTATTGTGGTGTTCTTTCAACTCCCTGATAACACTGCTCAAAATGTCTTTCACACATGCCATTTTTGTATGGCTTTAAACTTCTTTTGGAAAATTCCCAGGATTCCTCTCCCTCAACCCCCACAATATTCTGTTTCATTTAAATGCCCTGGCATTGTGTTGCACCAGTTTTTAATTGCTGCTCCTTGTTCCACTGCACTTAGCTTCCCTCTCCCAATCTTTTTCTCTCTTCTTACTGCAATTGCATAGTACCTCTCATTATCTAGGGAAACACTACTTTTTGTACATCTTCCCTTTAAAGTTCATCTGCTTGCAAATAAGAATCTGATCTACTAACAGATTCTCATTGGTTATATTTTATTTATACATTTCTTTGCAATATTCATAATATCTGATTTCATGCCTGTTTCTGCAATCTAGATCTATTTCCAGCTTTGCTTCACCAGGGAGCCACAATCACACTTCATTTTTTTTCTAATCCTCTTATTAGTTCCAGATGCAAACAATTGTCTTTTTTATCCCACCTTAAGGGGTTTTTCTAAATACAGTTTAGAACTGGGGTTCAAGTTTACAGTCTTTTCTGTGCTTCCGCAGGGGCCTGTAAAACTGTAGTCAGATGCATCTCTGGTAACAGTTTTCTGTTCCCACAGTGTTTTGCTAATTGTTAGCCAGCATATTTGGACAGGAAAAGCCATTTCATACCCACCTGGGATTCCCCCTTATCTGATACCCTTTAATGTACTATCTCATATGTAAGTTTTCAACAGTTAGTGCTAGTGTTTTAAGTAGCTTAATTTAATATCTGTGAAATCAGATTCAGAGAAGTCAATGAGACTTGAGTAAGATAAGGTAAATCAATAGAAGGACTCTGCCAGCCCAGAAAAATAAGTCTTTCAGCTACTTCCAGCAGAAAATCTCCAGTACCAAGCATGTCTCCTTCACCCTGGCATGTGTAAACTGACATAATTTTGGAGAAAGGGGATGCAGGTTTTTGTGAGAAGCATGTGTAGAGCTTGCTGTGAAGAGCTCAGCAGTACATTTCTGTCTCAGGAATGTATCAGTCTGGCCATGTCATGTGCAGAGATGGGCAGTGCAGGGGAAAGTCTCTACTGAGTTGTCTCTCCTTGTGGGCTTTACTACAAGACCAGTGGCTATTCTAATATATAATTTCACATTCCTACCTTCCTTTCCTGTTCTGAACAAAGAAAACTGCTTTATATTAAAATTAAAGACTGACAATAACCCTGTGAATTAAGAATTTTGAAACTCAGCAAGTTTTGAGATTGCAACATTTATCTAATCTAATCCTGATGTAAGTGCAATTCCTTGACATTTAATCCACACAGTCTACTGTTCAAAAGGCAACTGACAGATCCATAGGTCCAGTAATATACTCTGAACAGTTTTGTCTCCTACACTAGTGAGTTAACCTTGAATCTTGGTTATCTTTGAATCTTAGCTTCAGCTTCCAATCATTTGCTTTGTGAGCAGGGCCTCAATGTATTTATAATCCCAGAGGATGTAACTAAGTTACTTTGCAAACTAAATGTGCTGGATTCCTATGATGATTCTCATATTTAACAGCTCTTGCTAGCATTTGTGGATTTTTTTATTTCTTTCTTCTTGAAGTCTTCTTTGAAATGTGAATGTTTGGGTGCTGTGATCTGCTACAGCCCTCCACTGAAGTCAGTATAACCAAATACTGAGTTATGTAATTTCCCTGCTTTTCTCATCTGACTTGTTGACATGTGCAAAAATCCCAGTAACCCTTCAGCCTCATACTCAGTGTTTATGTTCATGTCATCATCCCAACTTTCTCATCATCACTTTTTTCTTGGGTAATCTCTCATACTCACATGTGGCATTCATTTTTGACTCTATATGTATGATTTCACATCATTGTGCAGAGTTATGCATTCACTGCAGATACAGAGGCTGCTTATTGCAGTCAGAGGTCACAATGGGCTTTTGGAACACCTCCTGCTCTGTCTCTGCAGTAAAGTGATATCTATAAAAGTGGGCTTTTATTTACTTTCCTGTGCAGGCTTCTGCCTGAGGTGGACACATTTCTTCCCAAGAGTCATTTCACTTGTAGAAAATATCACCACTGAAGAAGGTCTGGAAAAAATAAAGTTGTTTAGCCTCAAGAAAAGAATAGTAGTGGATCTTGCAAAGAAATAGGAATATACTACAGAGCTGGGCCGTTGAGAACACAGCTTAAACACTTGAAAAATCCTTGTGAAACCAGTATGATGAAGCCTTGCCATGACTTCCCTAGGCAGTCTTAATCACTGAGGTCTTTAAGAACATGCTGTATGAAGGCAGCTGTAACCAATTCCAACTCAGGATAAGGTGAACTGGGTCCCCATCCAAGCCATTTCTTCCATTTCTCATGCAGATGGCCTCCTGCGTAGTAGTTCACCTGAGATAATGATCAGTACCCTTCTAAAAAGGGAGCACTTTCTGCCACTGCTGACATCTGTATGAAACTGAGACCTTTATATAAAGACAGTTATATGAAAGATTCTGCATTAAAGGCTGTAATTACTGCGATGAACTTTTAGTATTTTTAGTGAGGAGCTGCTATTAGCGGTTGATAGTCATGAATCATGCAGGTAAGCATTCAGACTTTCCACTTATTAAGAGCACTAGCAATTTTTTCAGGACAAATTATTTTAGAGTAATTAATAACAATCCCAGAGAGCTACCAAATCTCCACAAATGAATGCTTGAAGGGAAAACAATTACAGAACTAATAGACATCAAAATATAAATCTCACGTGCCATGGCTGAATAACAAGATTTAACTGACTATCAATTTTTACTGCTTGGAAATGACTTTTATTTAAGCATAATGAGAAATTATTTTAATTATTTCAGTTTATTTCTGGAAGTAGCTTTTAATATGCATCTATGTACTTAAAGTGCCATTCAAAGTAGTTAGAACTTGGCATCAATGAAAATAATGTAGTAACTCTACTATGCCTGTGTGAGTTTGTGTGAAACATCTGTTTTTAAAACCCCTTTGCATTCTTCAAAAAGGGTGATTGTGATTTGGAAAGTCCGGTAACTGAAGCAAGAGTCAGATGCTTTTGTCTTGGCCATCAGAAGGAGAAGTATACCACGTAAGTGCCTGGTTTTTAGTGGAGAAGTACAATAGCAGTATGGATGTGCAAGTGTGAATGAAAAAGTAATTTATGTTGACACAAGTACCTGATTTAACCTGCTCCATTTTACATAGTTTATAGTAATTGCATAGTCTCTTTAGCCCTGATCGTCATATGGTGTCCCCAACCCCCTCAGTCGCTCAACATTAATTTTTGGACACCTTCTTAGCAGCTTCTTTTGTGTCAAGTCATCTACAGAAGCAGAAATTAAGCCATTCTATGAAAAGTGTTCTGCAGTGCTGAACCTCGTAATTAGGTATAGTAACTGTGGATTTCGGTTTCAATTCTTCTTCCCTGAGTAAAATAGAGGGCGTGAGACTGCTTTGGTAAGAAATCACAAGATCACTTAGAGTTTATACATAATAGTTGACTTTCTAGTGACCTTTGCTTGAAAACAAAGAGTAAAAGAAAAATTTTTGTTTAAAACACAGTGATCAAGACCCAATCAAACTGTACAACAATATTTTTAGTTTAAGTGCATTTCTTGTGGCGATGGTTTCCCGAAGTTTTTTGTACTTGTTAGTAGTTATAGTTAGCTCAGTCAAAGTAACTGTAGCCTGGCTGATTTTTTTTTATTTCCACCCCCTCCGCTGCCTCTTTTGGGTATCACTAAGGAGGTTCAAAAATGAAGTCTAAGTAAAGGAAATAAATAGACATTTCTTGAGAAAAGCAAGACCAAGACTGAGTAGGGCACTGGAGAAATGCAACGTTTAAATTCGACATTGCTTAGGCTAGACTCCATTGTGAGACAGGGAGACAGTATGTAGCACATGAATTTAGTGCATAGGCTCAGCTTTTACAATATATATCATTTGTATCAGCCCAGAATGATGCAATCCACTTGTGTTTGATTTCAAGGTGGATGAGAAGACACTCACTTTGTGGTGAAAGAGGATATATAGAAGTTTGAAAGGGCAGTGGCATGTTGAGTTGGTCTATGGTGAGGGCATGCACAAAACAAATCAGTTTTGAATAAAAAGCAAAATCTACAGTAAAAACACTCTCTTTACCTTGAGGGAAACTTCCTTTCTGCCTTCAGACCTCTTGTCCTGTCACCCCTTTTACCTCCAGTACAGCTGAACTTGCAACTTCCCACTAAGAGCATCTCCCATGTCTGCACTTTGTAGACCTCTTGTTTCCCCCTTAGTGTAAGAGTAATAACCATTGACAACTCTGGAAACATTTATTTATTTTCTGGTTTAGACAATGAAGATATTTATTAAGAGTGGTTACAAGATGTGGTTTCCTCTTGTGTCCAGTCATAACTTTTGTGCCTCCTGTTCTTGTGAGGAGATTTAGTGACCTCTGAATCAGGAGCCTGTACCAGTGAGGCTTGGTGGTGAATTTGGAGGTAAAGAAGAGTCTGGGACTGGGGCCAGAGCAGAATTCTGTGAAGGGTCTGAATTTCTCTGTGCCAGCACCACTGACATATACCAGTAGGGCTGAGAAATCAGGATTTTCTTTTTAGTCCCCTTTCTCTTGCACTTTTTCAAACCAACAAATGGATCATGCTTGCTTCTTGGCCTCCCGGTTCACAGCTCCACAGGATTTTTTTCTCTGCTAATCAAGACTACACAGATTGTTTCCTGAAGCCACACCACTTGCTGACACAGGGCAGGAATGAGAAAAACAAGAAGGCTAGACATCTCAGAAATACCAAAGGTGAAAATCCCTGCATAACATGACTGCTTTTATGGCAATTTAGCAAGTGGAAATGAGGAGAAGAGCCAAAAAGCCTTTCACAATTTAGGTTTCTGCAGACCACGAACAAACAGTGAGTTCTTGATCTGGAAACTGTAATAGAAACTGGCTCAGACAAAGCAGCCCAGAGCAAGATCCTGTGCCTGTACTTTCCCTCATTATTCCTCCCCATCACACGCACACACGTACACACAAGCACCTCAAAAGTCAACACCTCAGTTAACACCTGACCACTGGTAAAAAGTGCAGCCATAATTCATGGCCATACCCTCTTAAATCATCAAAGGAAAGGTCTCAGTCTAGTGCTTAAGATGTAGCTAGCAGTAGAAGCTTTGTGCAGAGATAAGACTCTGTGTACTGGCATTAGAAACTGTTGGAAAGACAGTGTGGTTTTGATCATTGTGGGCGAACATGTCCTGAATACATTTTGAACCTCTTTCTGCTCTAGCCTGACCATGAACATTTCCTCTGGAATCAAAACTTCTGACAGTTGCTTCCTGTCTGAGTTCTTGCAATATTTCCTCATTTCTTTTCCTACTATAATTTTTTGCTGTCGCCTTCCTATGTGATGCTTTTTCTCTTACGATTTCTTGTCATCTCATCATTACATGAAATATTTCTGTCTTGTTTTGTTTTCAGAAATGTGTTTTAGAGACAAAATATAATGTAATTTTCAAAGGTCCCTCCTTTCTGCTTTCCTGCTTGCTATATCTCATCTTTCACATCGCCAGTCTCCTAGCAGGTTTAAGATCTTAATGTTTAATATAACCAAAGTGTTTTTCCTAAGTCTGAAGCAGTCATTTAAAACACTAAGAATTGCAGCAATTTTGCGGTGTGTACAGGGACTGATGACGATTGCTCTGGAAAACAACCTCCTTCTCTGGCGAGCGCCTAAGGGTATTATTTCACAAAATGTACACCTACTTAAGAAATGTCGGGCTGTAGGGGAGCAGCTGGAAGCCAAAGCATGTTATGACTCTTTCCCTGCTCAGCTACACTCTGGCTGGTGTATAGCTGGGGTTTTGCAGCCTCTCAGCTTACCACAAAGAGCATATGGAACAGTTTGAATGTCTGAGAGGGGAATGCTCTTTCTTAGCTTTTACTGCCAAATGGAGTGACAATATCTTCTGATTATGTTTATGCCAATTAGTCCCCAGCTGTGAACTCAAGGTGGGCAGCAACCTCTGCACCACTGATGCCTCTGTTTCTCAGAAGTGTGGAGTGGGTGGGGAAGTTTCCAGGAAAGATTGGATTTGTCTTTGGTACATGTCAGGTATGATGTAACTAGTGCCCTCATCACTAGCTGTAGGCAGGAGTGATCAAGTTTGCATCTGAAGAGTAAAATTTCTGGAATGTTGCGTTTCTTGTTGACTTAAACAAAGCTGTGATTCTGAAAAGTACAGAATAAGAAAATACGCCACACATAAGGGGCAGGTCTGAAGGCATGATTGGTTACCTTGGGCTGCTGAGATGAGATGTGCAGCTTCCAGTCTAGCTGTCCTACTTCCATCTACAAGGCAATGTCCTATCAGTCAATTTTGCAGGTCTTTATGAAAATGTGCATTTGGGATAAAAGTCCAAATACTGGGTCATGCCTACCTATGGCAGTTGTGTTCACAAACTTAAAAAAAAAATTTCTTAACCATTAAGTTTATTTTCGGTGTTTTGTCAAATGACTGATGGAAGACTAATGTTCAAGTAACTATGCAGCATAACTTTATTTCCTCACTACAAAACTTGATGCAAATGAACACTGAGAGAGCATTGCCTGCTTTGGAGTCAGATTAATCTTGTTGAAGATCACGCAGCAGCAAATCATGGAGCAAAATCACTGTATGAAGTCTGCTGTTTAAAGAGTTAAGACAGAAGAAGAATTTCGCATTGTATGGGGAAGACTGGGTTAATATGGTAAGCATGCTTTGAGAACATTTCTTCCTTATGGATATTAGCCTTACTTAAACATGAAAGGTAAGAACACTTCAGACCATGGATTTGCAACCATTATCTCAATTAATTACCCATTCAGATTGAAGCATTTAAGGATAATCTCCATTTTGTAATTAGAGTTATTAATCTGTTCTTCTACTTTTCCTGCACAACACATGGCTCCTAGTTACTTTGAACTTTCTTCCTAAGGCTCTAACAGTTTATGAATCTCTTTTATTTCCTTATCAGATTTGGTGCTGTGTGAGGAAGTCTATGTGTACACAGAGTGGGTGGTTTGCAGTTGGCTGAATGCGTGCAATGGTTACAGATCAACACTACTGTCTATAACACTAATGGAAGGAGCACTGGAGGAAAAATATTTCCATATAAACAAAAACTAGTAGAGCCTGGGGATAGGCGTGCAACTGACAGACATATAGGTAACATTTGCTAATCTCCTTTCCACACTGATTATAATGCTCAATACTTGTTAGTGTCATGTGGAGCTGGAGTTAGCTTTACATTCTTCTTCCTCCATCAAAGGTAGCTTTTCATTTTGCTTCTTCCATCAAAGATGTTTTAAACTTGGTTGTTTGGTTCCTTTTTCTTAAGCCTGGATTCCACTTATGTCTTATATTCAGTTGCTACCAAGAAACAGTGACTTTTATTGCATTTAAAATAACCATTCACCGTCAGTATTATTAAGTAAAACACACTATGAAATGAGTATCACTTGGTAATGACCTTACTGTCGTTCTGATGTTTTGCCATTATCTACAGAAGTTCTCACTTTATCCTGCATTATTCACCAGCTTATATCAGCAGTGACTGATGCAACATGACAAGATGACAGTTAGTGCTTTGCTCCCTTCCAGCCAGCTCCACCACTCATGAATACTAATAACATCACTGGGAAGTAACTTGTGGAAGAAGGGCTTGTGTTCTGCCTGCATTGCTGCAGGCATCTCTAAAGTTACCATTTTTATGAGACTGCTGAGGAAGTGATGAATTTCAGATGCAAAGGATATTTTGCAGGGCATTGCTACTAAAGTGTGCTGTGATATATTTGTGACTCTTATGATTGCCTTAGGGCTATGTCTAATATCATGAGTCACTAATTCAAGAGCAGAATGTTCTAATGGCATATTAACATTAATGAGAAAATACTAGGAAATCTGAAGACAGCCTGAGCACACCAATAATTCTCCTACTTGCAATTTTGATGAAGTGATGGCTGTCTGGGCATTGAAAGGTTAGCATCAATGAGACAGTAAAATTCTCTTTCAAGGAGTAAATGGTTTGATTTATTGGACTCTTTCTGTAATTTGGATTTTTTTTTTTATTTATTTTGTAAGTAGATCTGTTTATTCACTCTTATCATTTTAAATTTGTCCTCATTTTTATCTGACTACCTCTGTATTCTTCTAACATGTTTAGTAAGTCTTTGCAGTAAAAGAGAAAACATTTAAAGCCTCCAAGCTGGTTGTTAGTAAATTATTTAAACACAATTACTGGAGTTGTTACAAGCTATTTGTCATAGAAGATATTCAAGCTCTCACCTGGGACCTCAAACCTGGAAGACTCATGCTGTTTTTATTCTTAAATTAGATCATGTTGTCATTCAATGCAACTGTTGTATGCAGCATTTCATAGCATTTACAGTTCATTTGTGTTCACTAATTAGTACATTGCTTATTTACATGAACTTTCTTTTGATCATGATCTTGTCAAGATTATTTCAATATTCTCCATGTCGTATCTTTTAATTTTTTACCTAGGTCTATATTTTAAATTATTTCTTTAATAAAAGGGAAGTTCTTTAAAATATTTTTCAGATAAAGGGGTATGCTTTCCTCAACCACTTAGTCTTCCTGTCAGCACTCAAGACCTAAAACCTGTCTATCTGAAGACATAGCAGCAGTAAGAGGCCATGGCACAGAAAGACATCAAATTAAAGATGAGGAGGAGCTCCATTTTGGAGGATGGATGGCTCTGAAATTGGTGTTTTCTAGATTTTCAGAACATCGTGGCAAACTGAACTCATCAGGCACGACAAACATTAAAAATGTTGTATCCTTTGTAGAGCATCAGTTGATTGGTTTGAAAAACAACTGAATGTCTGAAACTTCTAAACCACCTGTGTGAGTCTTGGTCCATATTTTGAATGTTTCACATGTGGCCTGTACTTCTGGTTCAGTTGCCCATATCAGAAGACCGTGTTTAAGGAACCCTACAAGTGCTTTGAATGAGGTGTTACAGTAACTGGTAGGTGGGATCCATGTGGATAACTGCTGAAGGAATACAGAAAGGCTACTTAACCTACAGCAAGACGTTTTCAGCAGCTTTGTTTGTGTGGGTTAGTAACTCTTTTTCCTGGTGTTAAATCCTTGTGCTTCTGTGCTCCTCTACTCCGGAAGGAATAGGAGTAGGTAAGGTATTCTTATAGGGCAGGACACTCCTTTGGGCAGTGCAAAAGCAGCCCAGTCTTGCTTATCTGAACTGAATAAGCCCTCAAAGGTAGAGTCTAAGTTAACAGCTCATCTTAGAGCTCCAGAATTTCTTTAAGGTAAGCAATTATTTTGCTTTAATTTCCAAACTGCAAAAGGTTCCATGGCAAAGGAAGAGTAGCTGAGCTGTTTATGAAAGCAGTCAGGGCCATGACAGACTGTGAGCCTGTCAAGTGTAGTCTGGGCCAGGGTGCTGCTATACAGTACATGTGCATGGCCAGAGGACTCTGAATCACCATGTCAGCCTATATTGTCAGCACAAAGCCCTCTGAAGACTTGCACACACAGCACTCCCCCATGTTGATGCTTGAAGAACTTTACCCATTGTGCCAAAAATGCTTTGTGATAATGAAAAACCCCATCAGGAGTCACTGCAAGTTGCTTGCAGAGAGCGAGACTTTACCACCGTGTTTGCTGGCTGAATAGACTTAGTGAAACTGTGAGCCTAGAAGAGACCATAACTTTTGGAGAATTAGATTTTCTCTGTAATTTTCAGAAGTTTGTATCAGAAATGCTTGTGGGTATGTATTTATTTAAGTAGAATCACCTGCCCCTGCTATTGCATCCATTTGCATCTAGGTGCGTATTTTTAAAACACAAATCAAACAATTTAGAGGGTAGAAATCCATGTCAGAGGTGACATCTATGTAAAAGTCTTCTTTGGCCTCTGAAAAAATCACATTCCATTTTTGTTTAATCATCAGCTTTTATTGTGGTGCCAAATCTCTGTTTGCCCTGCCTTCTCCAGGTCTACTGGTGGCGGTGGGCTTTGGTGCCTGTGAGTCTGGGACATCAGACCTTGGTGCGAACACTTCTTATTGAGATGTGTTTGTTTATTATATTGTTGAGGTTATTTTCTGAGGAAAAGTAATAATTGCCTATTAAATAGCCAGCAACCATATCTGGCTATTGTTTTTTGTCTTTGAAACAAGAAAAGTAGCGTTTGTGCAGGGGATAGAAAGAGTCATCCCTGGTCCTCCATGTTGGTCCTTGTTACTGCCAGGGACTGCCTATAATATTGGTTGTTTCTTGCGACTTTAAACTGTAAAAATTGAGTAACATAAAATTCTGTCTTTTTTTGAAGATACATGAAAAGAACGAAACATACTTAGTTTTTTATTGCTTGCTGGGATCAAATATCTGCAACCATAATAAGGGAAAATGCCCTGTGAAGAGCACATTTGAACAGAAATAAATTTCTGTTTAAAAACAGGGAAGCCATTCATTCATAAGAATAGTTTTAATGGCCTTATAGTCTCATTAGAAAAGATTTGTCTCTAACCAGAATGCTGAACTCATCTAATGTAAACATGTTTTATGATGGCAAAATAACAATTTTGCTGGCAGAAATTCATGGCATTTCAAGTATACACTAAGGAATACATTACTGAATTACTTTCCTCCTCATGGAGGAACTGAAAAACCATTACAATTGTCTCACTTAAGAAAGAAATAGATCAACCCACTCAGACCCTGCGGTGCAAAAACTGGTAAAAATTTCTGGTGCAGTCCTGGAATGATACAGTTAAAGGAAAACATCTCCACAGTATAGAGGCAGACAGATTAGATATGAAAATACTCTTTTGCTTGTATAAGCCACAAAAACCCCTCTTTGTACAGCTTTAAAAATATACAGGGAAGAAAAAGGGCTTCTTAATTTTTTTTTTTAAAGGTTTATCTAAGATAGTTCAATCTATAGCTAATTATTCGAAAACACTGATGCAGACATGTGTGGTTTTGTCAAAAGATATTTGTAATACCACTACTTGATTTGGATTAGTGAACTAGAGAAAGCTTTTTAGCATGGTCTGTTCAGTATCTACCTGAGATCATTAAAGAATCTTCCTGTGCATGCACCACTGCAGTTCCCCATAAACCAAAGCATAATGAGGTGAAATGTTTGTCTCTATATATTTATTTACCGCTCTTGGATGGTTCAGAAAAGGCCCAAATAATGTTTTTCCTGGTCTGAGAGGTAGCTTTATTGTCCTCTATTGGAAAGTTCATGTTGGTCCAGGAAGTAGGACTTGGACTTCATTTTGTTAGAAAAACATGTTTTACTGCATTCTGAGTAATTTCCGTTGGCGACAATTATGCTTTTGAAAGAAGGGTAAATAATGCTGTGTGGAGCTTCGGCACCTCTCACGGGAAACCTATCTCTTTTCATTAACTTATGAAAACATAAAACTAGGAAATGTGGCTGTTGTTTATGTGTGAATTGTTGAATTATTAAGAGTACAGATGTCAGCTGTAGCTCTTAACAACTCTTGGCTTGTCTCCATTGATTTATGTTGATATACCACCACGCTTTGGCAACTGAAGCACTGAGAAGGGGTTTGAAGTAAAATGCTGCTCTGTGTCAAAGCAGGTATCAGCAGATTAAAGAGGGAGGAAATCCAGAGAGAAGAAATTAGTTGAGCAATGCAGACTGTGAGAAGCTCTGTTGTGTTCTCCCTGAGACCCCTGGCTCCCACAGAAAAGAAATGGGAGCAGGGAGAAGAATTCAGCCTGTACTGGGGTGGTGCTTCCACGTGATTTATAGATGAATTGGCTTAACAGGTTTGGCACTGTTATCACTGTTTGTACTTCTCACCTTGTGTTTACTCTTGCATACATCTCATGGTGCTATGTAAGGTTGTTTGTAACCTGTTTGTAACCATTGTGCTATGTAAGGTTGCTATGTAAGGTTGTAAGGTTATAATCCTGCTCTGAGGATTCCTATTCCTCTATGGAAGGAAACAAATTAGAGATGAAATGATTGTTGAAATGTTTAACAAAGCCATGTGGCAGGAATGAATGTGAGATGCCCTATCCCTGGAAGTGTTCAGGGCCAGGTTGGATGTGGCTTTGGGCAACCTGGTCTAGCTGAAGGTGTCCCTGGCCATGGCAGAGGGTTTGGAAGTAGATGATCTTTAAGGTCCCTTCCAACTCAATCCATTCTATGATTCTATGCATATATCTGGGCCTTGACACTGTACATACCCTGCACACCATGGAAAATATTTTTTTTATTTGAAAGTGGGAATTGGCAGAAAATTACAAGCACCCAAAGCCAGGGCTTTAAGTTTTAGACAGGTTAGCTGCTGTGAATCATTAGTAGCTGCTGCTGATTTTTCATGCTTGAAGTATTATATTCTTTTGAAGTCAATGATTGAGACTGACAATAGAATAATTTTTTCTTCCTTATTAGAAAATGCTTAAGTTTAGAAGATTATGCGGTGTTTGGCTACTTGGAAAGTTGCATCTGTGTGATGCTTTTGGCATCGTCACTTAGAGTGGGTTTTTTACTTGTGGTGGATGATGACGGTTGCTCCAGTGGAAAAATGTCTTGTGATACTTGTCTATGCCTTCTGCACAGTAGGGATTGTGTCTTTTTTTGCTTGACCACAGATGAACAGATATATGGTTGGAGCTATCTGCTGAGTTTTGTATGCATGTATGCATGCTTTGAAATAAATCAAGTGAACAAGGAACAATAGCTCTCAGAAGCTGTGTTTTCCTTGGCTCCTCAGTCAGTGCCTGGAATGCAGTTTAAGCCAAATAACTGTAGGGATGTCCCTGAATGCAAAATATGGGCTACCCAGACATGGACCCTTGTTGCTGTGTCTGTTCACAAGGCTGTGGACAAGCCATCTGAATTCTTTTGGCACACTGATGTCTAATTGGCTTGCAGGACTGTGTTTAATTAACAAGTGCACCATTACATGGTTTTTGAGACTGATGAGTCCTAAGAGCAAGAGGATGCCCAGCAGATGTTGGAGCCTCACTAGATTCTGAAATTGAATCTGTGACACCAAAAAAATTGTTATACAGGCAATAGGTAAAAAAACAACTCCACTGAAGGGTCTCTCTTGGACCTGATGGACCTGGTGTGTTCCCTAGCAGTTTCTGCCATGCTAGGTGAGACTTTTCTAAAGAGCTCTTCTCTCCCCTGTCTGTTAAAATGGATGTAGCACTTAAGGTGCTTGTCAGTTACCAGCAGGCAGAGAGGGCAGATGGCATCATTACACACATTCTGGGACATATCCCCTCTTCCAGGACGCTGGCATAGCAAGGTAACAGTGAGCATCTGAGTCACTGTAACTATTCACATGCGTTCTAGAATCTTGTGGCAAACATAAGGCAACACCGTGTACCTAATGAAAGAGTTTTTAAATATAATTTGCATGACTTCCTTCTGAACGTCAGAAAATCCCTGGGTGTGCAATAACACAAATTCTGTGTCTCAGATGTGTTCATTTATTGGGGGGAAAAAAATAGAAAAAGGAAGTAAGTAATGAATAAAACATGTGCTCAGTACTACTGGCACAGACCAGAACAGCGACACTAAAGAGAGCATCCCAAGTCTGCAGGAATTGCCAGGTATAATTCTTGCTGGCACAGATGGCATCTTTACAGCACTGACTTCAGTGGGACCTTTGGTGATTGCAACACATCAAGATTTCACTGTTTGTTCTTGCTCTGGCCTGTGCCCACTTGGAAGTAAAATACATAAACATTCAAATAAAGACACCAATTTCAACAGTTCTATCCATGTGTGTAACCTTAGGTGTGTGCTGAGCTGGGATTGCCTCCCCCATGGCACCCACTGTGCTGCACTCTTTGCTACTAAACTGCATAAACTTATTCACAGGCTTCTGGAATGTCATTGCCATTGTTCAGATGAGATAATTTCATCTAAAGCCAAAAAAAGATGTTACTGACAATAATATGAATGATTCCAGAATCTGCTCCTTGGGGCTGAATTTTATTGGGATGGAGTCTGAAGGCTGTCTTGTCTTCGTGAAAGAGTTGTTCAATTTAAATTGATTAAGAAAGTTTATTTAGTCAAATATATCCCATCCACTGTGTGGATACTGCAAATAGAATGAAAGGCTTCCTTGGCAGATTTTGTAGTAAAATCAAACTAATTTTGAACTCGAGGAAACAAGACAGGCTGACCAGATGGAGCTACCCTGAGACCTGAATTGAATTTATTCAATTGATACTGAATTTAATTCCTTCCTCTACTCTCTGGCTTCCTATGGGAACTTGAGGTATGCTTAAAACCTGGCTATTTAACTTTTATCCAAGCTGGGGACTGCAGTGCTGTGGCTCCTCTGGAACTAGAAACAAACTCCATTTACCCTCTGCGTTGTTGGTGCTTATGCCTGTTTTTTCAGAATGGGGATAACAGCACTTTCTGCTCTTAGAGGTCTTGTAAGGGGACATAGATTACCAGTAGCAGGTAGCCCAGATACGACAAAACCAATTGCCATACAAGTTTTGAAGACAGTTAAACTTCTGCATTTACCTCAGATGGGTGAAGTCACTGTGTGACAAGAAGAGCACTGAGTTAATGAGAAGGCTTGGTGGATACTGTTTACCTTTGCCTTTTCTTTGCAGCTAACTCAGGGGAAAAACTGTTCACTATTTGTCTGTCAGCAGTTTTGCTTTTCTCCTCTAACTCTTGTGAGCTCTTGCAATCCCACTTGTCTGTCCATGCACGATTCAGGCCATGATGGATGAGTTGTTTGAGCATGATGGTGGAATTGAGAAAAGTCAAGACTCAGACCAAAGTCCAGGGGAGGTTTTGTTTGCAAACCTTCTGGGCGTATTTCTAGAAGAAAGAGCAGAATCTCTACCAACTTGTTATTGTTAATGGACTACATAAAATCTAAATTACATTAGGAAATATGAAGAAGAGGAAGAAATAAGGAGGAAAATGATTAATTGTGGTCATATTGTAGGAACCAGGATGTTATTCATCTTCATAAGAGGAAAGTTTCATTTTTTTCAGCTTGCTGATGAGACTTTTTGTGATGTTATTATCATGTGCATTCAGTGCTTCTGAAAAAAAGGAGCTGGGGGTTCAACATAACTTCCCCATGGTCACTGAGACTAGCTCTTAGTTGTTTGGCTCCAGAAAAGGAGTCAAGCACTGTTTAATAAAAGGATAAAAGTCCAAATTTATCTTTAATCCTTCATATTATTCATATTGTCTCACTGTGTGCATGCTGCCAATAGGAAGGGAGGCTGTGTTAGCTGTAGAATAAAGAAATGTATTTGTTGGCAAAGCAAATTCCTAATTATCTTCTTTGTTTTGCTTTGGGATTCTGTTTCTGAGGTGAGCTCCAGAGAGATTTCTTGGAATTTTATGGACTCTTGGCCTAGAGTAAACGAATGTCTTGAGATTTCCAGCCCACCACTTGTATGAGAACATATAGGTCTGCATGTCAAAAGAAAGACTTGTCTCTTATCTGCTATGCTGGAGAGGATTTATTGCCTTGGAAAAATGAGCTGCTTTCTATCCAATTCTCTTGGAATAGTGGCATTCCTAAGCTTGCTTGTTGGCATCAGCCAAGAGAATGCCAAGAAACTCATAGTATTCCTAGAAGCACAAAGCTTTTGCTTTGAATTTCCTGTAGAAATTCTTAAAAAACCCCACCCTTTCTGTGATTTACTGCTCTGAAAATTTAACTTTGTGTAGCAGGCTGGGTATCTCCAAATAAATGATTAAAGAAAATCTTATGCTGTTTCTAAGGTGAAGTTTTTGATTTTGGCTTCTTTTTTTTCTTTTTAGTAGTATTTCTATTAAACTAGGGCTTCTCTATAACGACAAATGTTATAAAAAGTGAGTAATTTCAAACCAGCATTTTTCAGCTCTTTTCTTTACTCTGAAATATGATTCTCCTACATCTCTAAGACCTGTGTCCAGCTTGTGAAAATATGTGAATTTTGATAAATCATATCTGTTGTTTTTCCATACACTGTAATTTAAAAAGCTTGAGATGAGATAAAGCCAGGGATGTGGTCCCAAGATATACAATAAACTGCAATTTTTTTATATAACCATATAAATGCCTTTTTCTCCCAGTCTCATAATCATGTGAACCTTTGATCTTTTCAGAACATTATATTTAATGCAAATGATCAAGAAATGTGTATTGTGAAATGTTGATGTCATGGGATTTTTTTAATGTACATTTTTTCTTTAAGGACCAAACATCTTTTCTAAAAAGGCTTTTAGCACTTCATCTTTCCCACACTTATTCTTTGCTTTTGCTCCTTGAATGCTAACAGAAAAGATCCCCTGAACTACAAAATGCATTTTCACGTCTTGAATTTCATTGTTTGGTGGACTTATAGTGCTATATGTTCCAGTTTTGGAAGATTTTTATGCCTGCATCTAATTCTAAGCATATACGTGCTGCATTGCATATGCTCTTAGCTGTCTTGCTGAATTACAGACAGAATGCTCAGAAATAAACCCTTGAATATACGTAACCCACCCCTACACCTTTTTCCCTCCCAAAACTGGTCCCCTTCTCTCACTGAATATTTTGAGTAATCTTGAGCAAATTGCAAAGACTGTATGAGAAAAGTAGAATGACAGTGAATTCAAATCTACAAGTCTTCAATGTTTTGATGTCACTAAGGAGGCACAAGTTTATTAGCTACCTAATATTTAGGGGAATACTTCAACAGCAACAACAGAATACTGATGGTTGGATCAATAGAAGTTAAATATATCTACATTGCTGCCTGGATTCACTTGCTTCCCTGCAACCCAAAAAAACTTTTATAAAATTAAGTAATTTTCTTCTTCTAGTGTGGTATCTGACTGTGCTTGAAAAAAAGGAGTCAAAAAAAGGTACAAACTGTGATGCTTGCATTTGAGTTTTCTGCAGAAGCATCTTGAGCACAACTGTATGACAGCATCTGTCTCTTCAGCTATGAGTGTAAATGAAGGGGTGTATCACTAACGTGAGTTCAAAGCTCAACATCCTCTATTTCTGCTGCTTAGTGAGCTGGGCTAGACAGTGTGTTAGCTTTTCAAAGTATGTGAATAATATCTAGGATGTTAAACAATGAAAAATGCAAACAGAGAATACTCATGGTTCTTCCCCAAAAGCTATGAAGCTTAGTGTGGGTGCTGTTAAAGGGCTGGGGAGCGATGAGACGTGGTTGCATAAGCAGCTTCCCTCTCTTTCACTGAAGTTGCCTTTCTGCTGCTACTGTCCGCCTCATCCTCGCCTCAGCTGACCCACATGTATGTTCATGTCACCCATATCCCCATCTGGACTTCCTGGTCTTCCTGTGCTGCCCATGGATGACCCCATGGCTACAGATTGGCCTGTGGCAGCAGTGTCTTGGCTAAGCCCACTGCAGCCCCATCCTGCCCCCACAGGTTTGTAGTGGATCTGCTCTTGGGCTTCCTGGTGGAGATGTGACTGGGACTTGCAGTTTCTTTCTTGAGTGATTTGTCTTGTGCTATGTGATTAATTCTGCTGGAAGAAGTTGCAACCACTCGGAGCAATTTTTCCTTTTGGAATTGAGGAATTGTTTAACATCTGATATTTGTTCACTGTTTAACTGAGATTCTGTTACAAAATGCAAGTGTGTGCATGTGAGTGTGTTCCTGGTGCTCATGCCAAAATCCTTGGTGGTAAGGTATGCATGTTTAAGTTGTGGCTACAGCACTGAGTCACTTTAGGAGCCCTCCAGAACAAGGGGCTCAGGAACTGACAGGCCTATATTGATTTGCTTTGGTTCCCCTACAGAGATCAAAATGGGAAATACTGTCGTACCCTCAGAAGACTGATTTGACTTTTGTTTTAATTATTGGTAAGGCTGGATTTACAGAGTAGATTACTACTCCCTCTCCCCAAGAGAGGTGTCATGACATATCTATTGGTCATAATATGTGGTTTAGGGAGATTCTAGTCGTAATTAAGACCAGAGATGATCAGAGTTTCAAGAGTAACAAAACTCGGCTTTTCTGAAGGTCAGCTGTGAGCTGCCCTGCAGTCACCAGGGAGAGAAGAGCCTTCTTTGAAAGCAGAAAGGGAGGAGACAGCCAGCAAGAGGAGAAGGAAGAAAGAGAGACCTTCCCAGTAGTATTGCAGTCCAAATTTCTCTCCCCTCCACCATAATAGGCTGTTGTTAATTAATCACTGGTTAGGAAATACTTCATTCCCATAGGCCCTGTGTCAGTGTCATCCTTGTCCCTTGTTGTTTTCTAGTAGCTCCTCTCTAGGTTTTTCCAGACAGTTGTTGCTTGTCCCTCAATTTTATACACGAGAGAGCTGAAACCTAAAACAGTAGATATTTTCCTGTTACTCTGCTGTATGGAACTCTGTTCCTCCTAATGTACATCATACTAGGAAGGAGCCTCCTTGAAGGTATTGAAGGCCTTGCCAATGACATTTGTCATCCTCAAGGAAATGCTGCCCAGCCCTGTGCATCCTAACGGATTTTGAGGAGAAAATATACTTCAAGCAAAAGGTCAAGGAGGAGCAGCTGCAGCAGGCTGATAGCCAGCTGTGATAAGAGATCAAATGCAGCTGAACAAATGCAAACGTCCAAACAATGTGGAAGCAGCAGTTCATGTTAAGTACATGCTAAGTACAGTAGCAGGGAACTCCTTCTGTCCTGAAAGTTCACTTATCTTGACACTAGTCTTTAATTCGTTTCCCAAAATTGTCAAGTTTCAGGTCTGTGATTTTCTATAACAAACACATACGCTTCAGAGCTGGTTCCAAGGAACAGAAAGGTGAAATTACTGTGTCAGGAGGGAACTTGAGAATCACATGAAAGAAAAATCAAACCAACAACCAAAGAACCTCCAAGCTGATTGTTTCAGTGAAAAAGCAGCTCAAAGTTGTGCCAAAGTTTAGCACAGAGTTCTAAATTTCAAATATACCTTGAAATCTCCTTGTTTCCTCTGCTTGGAACATGGCCACTACATTTGCTTTGGAAGATTTCCTTTCCTTTAAAACTGTTTGCAAAAACTCACCATATGGAACAACAGCTTTTATAAAGTGCTATGGAAATGGAAACTCCAGTGCTGTTTTGTCTTCACACTGCTTGTCTTTCCTTTTTATTCCCATAGAAATACTCAAAGCTAGAAATTCAAAACAGAACTTATTGTTTTAAGATAATGTATATAATTTCTAGCAGTCTGCTATCTGTGTTTTTCCTCAAATATCTCAAACAGCTGGTTAAAGACTCTGGTTAGCCAGCTTAGAGTTGTGGATGTAACCACACTGTTCTTGGCTGCACAGTTTCTTAAAAGCAGGAGCCCAGCCTTAATCTGTGTCCCCAAGGGGTGTTTTGGCCACGTGCATGTTTTTGATGTGGTTTTTCTTTACTGGGTGTGTGATAATTTATTAGTATTTTATTTATTGAAATTTTAAAGGTGTGCACACACTGCTTGGGTTTAATAATCTCATTCCACTTTAAAAATCAGCTTCAGAATGAATGAACTGGTGCCTCAAGACAAAGCTGAGGTGAAACTGGAAGCCTCCTGAAGAGTAGACAGCAGTACAGTTTAACACCTAATGGTGACAAGTAAGGAGTACTTGATTTCACAAGGCTTTTTACCCCCATATTTTCCTACTTATCTCTATATAAGCAGGTAAGGGGAGGGCTGGGGTACAGGTTAGTGCACTGTCCTTAGAACATTTGACTGCCAGCTGGCTCTCAGGCATGATTTTGGTCACTGATAACCGATACATGCCTCCGCAGTGCTCTGGCATGATTCAGACACAGTATGGCCCAGGATTATTCCTGATAAACAATTTGGAGAGGAGTACTCTTTTGTGGGAGAAAAGAGAGGCAAATAGGGTATGGGAGAGGGATGTAAAATGTGCTATAAAATCTGAGTCAGAAAATGTAACTTCGTTGTAGCCTTTGATTACCAGGTTTGTGTAAAAACATCTTGTTGGCTTCAGTGAGGGACAGATCTGACTCTTAGTTGTATCTTTGTTTAAAGCAACTTCATCAAGCAAGTCTCTGTTATTTGCAGCCACTTCCCTTTACTTTCTTTTCACCTTTTATAGAGCTTCAATTTCTTTCCATGACCTCCTTTCCTTGAATTGCTGTGCAGTGTTTGCCTCTGTGTCCTTGACTGTAAACTTCACTAAATAGCAAAAAGCTGGTTTACAAACTTTGTAGGGACCTGCAGTGAGGGGCTGGTCCCCTTCTCAACAGCCTTGGCAAACTGTTAACATCAGCAACAGTTTATTAGTCAAGACTTACCAAAAAGGAAACTGTACTGTTTCTTAAAACCAGTGTAACCACAGAGATGAAGAAGTTTCACCATCTCTCCCTTACGATGTGATGGTCAATTTCTGTTGACATCAATGGAAAGATTCTTCTTTTTGAAAGAACCACTGAATTGGACCATTACTCAGAAGGAAAGGTCACAGTTATTAGGTCACCCATGCCTTTTTTAATGTTTTCCTTGGAAATCTGAACTCTCAGACCTTCTGAGGGCAGATCATGTCTTAGGCTGATGGACGGACACAGTGTCTGGTTGTTTGGTACACCCCTGCTCTGCTGCTCTTGTTGCTTAATTCTAGACTGTGTTGATGCATTCATGAGAGAGTGCTAGCAATGAAGTGGCACAGTTTTTATATGGCAGTTCGAGTATGAAGTATTGTTTGAACTTGGGACAGATGCAGATGTAATTTAGAGATACCTACAGAATTACTAATTCTTTTCCAAATATGAAGTTTCTTCTGAGGTGGCAACTGTGATCTGCTACCCACCCACATCACTAGCAACTAGTTTTCAAATGCTAATCTGTTTTGCTGGATGCTATCCAAGCATGACAGTTGTGGTGAGAACTGAGTCAGAATCTCTGGTGGCTCTGAATTGTCATCAGATGTGTCAGAGCTGTACCACAATATCCCTCACTTCTCAGAATAAGATTCTGATGGTCTCTGTCAGGGTCATGTCCCTGTTTGAGTCCCAGCATTCAGGCCTCCACTACATTCATTAACTGTAGTTCTTACGCTAGATTTCCATTATTTTCCCACAAGTATAGCAGGAGGAAAGAATGAAACACTAAGAACTATAATGTTGAAATGTTTAGTGTCTTAGATGTGTGAATTTCCATCAGCTTTACTGAGATGTAGCAGAGGTTGATTGGTGAAAGCTGTTCAAATGCAAAGATAAGATAAGCTGTAACCCTCTGAGTCACTGAGCAGCAGGGTCAGCAGCAGAGCTCTGTTTTCCCAGCCAGTTTAATTAAAAAACATAAACTATCTTGGCTCACTTCACCCCAAAGCCTTTGCTATAAAATCAGACAGCCTAGGCTTCCCTGAAGCAGAATTTTCCTCGTTACTAGCACTGTGTTAACTGAAAGACATAACAGAACTGATTTTTACCGAAGGAAGAACACAGAAATGTTACAGTGCAGTTCAAAAAGCCTGACTAACCTGTGCACTACCCTTTTCTACTCAGCTAGAATGTGCTGGCCTCCTCTAAGGGTTGTGGGGTCCTACTGGAGGGGTCAGTTGTTACTCTTCATGCCCAGATGAGCCCCACTTGGAGTCTGTGGGCTCCAGAGAATTTTAATATGTAAGAAGGGATGAGAATTTCTGGAGCCTCTACAGCTCCCTTTGGACTAGAATCATTGTGCATTACTGGGGGAAAAAGGACCTTCTCAGTTATTGTTGAACCTCAGCGGCAGAGGAAGAGATTTGCTTCCACAGTACTTTTCACTGGGCTGTGCTGGCCCTCAGCTTGCAGTGTATTTAGTGGTTTCAACTCCTTGGATTAAGTAGAATAACAAATGGGATTTGCAATCTATCACAAAGGATGCTAGCTAAACAGCTTTTTTCTTTCCTTAGAAAAACCAAAAAAAAAAAAAAAAAA
>VZRN01003773.1:714204-746173 GCA_013397935.1 Dasyornis broadbenti | reverse complement strand
AAAAAAAAAAGAAAAAAAAGAAAAACAGTTTTTTTTTCACAACTTTGATTGGGTTGGAACCTACCCTTTGGGCATTCAGTGTATTGGGGTTTCCAGTGGTTGCCTTTATATTTTTATCAATTACACAGCTCCCTCCTTTCCTTTAAGCTTTAAGCAAATATGTTCTCCTCCTAAGGCAGTGACTGCAGGGGATTTTGAGCTTGAAAAGGCAAAGATCTATGATGAATCATGACATTCTTTAGAAAATGAGACATCAGTGGGAGCTTTTGATTATGGCAAGTTTTTAAAATTAGGCACTTTTTTCATCAGTAACCCAGCTGCTACCCTTAATTCTCTAGGATGTTCTGTGCACCAGTCCCTGCTATCTGAGAACCAGGACTGAGAAATTTTTATAACAAAATCTCTCCCAAGGGCCTATGTCATGGGACAATTTTGCAATTGAATTTAGTGCAACAGCAGAATTTCTACTGAGCACAGTTTTACATTGGGTTGAGGGTATCCTCACTGTATTGCCTTGGTTCAGTTTCCCAGTGACAGTCAAAGTCAGGCAGGTCTATTTATTTTTAAATATGTATCTGAGTTTTTTAGGGAGTGTTTAGCTACTTTGATAATACCTTCACCAACTTTTAAAACTAGGTAAGCATTTCTGTGCAGTGACAAATTATGGCAGTGTAATAATAATTTAAGGACCTACAAGGTGGTGAAAAATCTTAGGAGGTTGCTACTGGCATGCATTTGTAATGAAATGGAATCCATTTTATTGCCAGACTTGTGTTTAGCAGTAACAGGTAAAATAAAAAGAATACTGATGTGGCTGTTGAAGATGTCCCAGTGGAAGATGAGTGGTTGGATGGGGGCTTGATGCAATGGACATGGGAAAATTCACGGCAACTAATTTGACAGAGATCTGAGTAGCCTTTTCCCCCATATCATGGCAAGACTGATGACAACACCAATAAGTCAAAGAGTTTCTTGCTCTTTTTAAAATTAGTGATAGTAATAATAAGAAACAATTATATGCAGGACATATACGAACTAGAGAATGTGTGCGTGTACACAAACACAGATGCACAAATTAAGGTGACAGATTAGCAACTCTATGGCAAATGTAGGTCAGTGTTCAGGAGCTTTGGTCTGTGAGTCCTCCTGAGAGGATATTCTGTTCTGAATCACTAGCCAGGCCTTTTGCTTCAGCAGGGTTTGTCAGCTCTCTCAGCTGGTGCTCCATGTCAGGTCTTGATCATCTGTTTGCGATAACAGGGGCGGAAACGCCAGAAGGCACAGATGAACTCCTCAGAAGCAAGCATTCTATTTCTGTATAAATATCGCTTGCAATAAAGGGAAAGGAAGAGAAAACACAGCAAATCTGTTACACAGTATCAGCAAAACTGTTGCTAAATAGAATGTTTTTATGAGCAGTCGGCAGATGCTGAGGCTCAGATATTAGCTTAGTAACTGTGTAACAAATTACAGTCATAAGACTCAGTTCACTTTCACCATCTTGTGCTTGTTTTAATGGCAAATAAAGATCTAGTTTTCGGGGGGGGGGTATTTTAGGGGTTTTTGTTTGTTTGTTTTGAGGTTAGTTTGTTTCAGTGAAAATTCACATTCCCTTCTGGCATTCAGCAGACTGCAACTTAAGTCAACAACAGAGAGTTTTGCAAAGACCTCATTACCTTTTTCTGATTTATTGGTGTGACTTTGCCTTCTCTTTATACAGACAAGTTCCTTAAATCTCTTTGCAGGCTTTTTTTTTAGACTCTTCCAAGGGCAACAACTTTGTGAATATACATGTAGCTAGTCTACATTTTACAATAAATACCTTTTTAGAATTTTTTTCTTATTACTCAGTGTAATTTTGGACCTCTGTGAATGTGTCTAATAGTCTTAAGTAATTGATTCAAAAAGTGATGGTTGTGCCTGTGGTCCAATGAATTCCTGTTGTCCAATACATGTCAAAGTAATTTAGTAGAAAAACAACCTCCATTGGGCCCAGCAGAATTAGATCAGACCCTACACCTTTGAAAAAAGCCACATGGCTTGTAGAGCAGAGAATAAAGTTATAATTTGCATTTGCTTGCAAAGATAGGAAAGGAAAGCATACTCTCTGCTGCTACTAAATGCAGCTTGTGCCTGAATGGTTTCTGGATTGAACTGTCAAGGGAGAACACAGCAGCACGCTGGCTACACATGGATCTTGTAATTTTCTGCAATAATCAAGATAGAAAAGATTTTACTCTTTGAGAGAGTTACACTTCTCTCCAGACATCTAAAAGAGATAAAGTAAGATCAAGAAGAGAGACATTTTTCATTATTATCCCATAACCTTTTATCCTTTGTAGCTCTAATTTTAGGACAGCAGCTCTTTCTGATGAAGGGTCTATGTGCCACCACTATCAGCTGAGAGATGGTCATATTGAGTGCAGCTTTCACTGTGCTCTGGCTTATCTTCTGTTTTAAAATGCTCTGGACTAATGGCATTTGTGGCAAACCAAAGCAACCTGCAGAATCCAGCCTGCAAAGAGTAAGTAGAGGGTGTCATAGACCACGTATCATGTTTATACATATTGCATGCCCTGCCCATGTATATAATTTAATTTTAATGAAAATATTTATTAGCATTAAAATGAGTTGAATTGAACAAGTTTGGAGGTTAACTTGCAGTTTTCACTTACAAGACACAATCAAATGTGAAACATTCAACTAATTTTGTGTCTGACTCGTGCAGTATGCTGGAGGGATGGCATCCAGAGAGACTTGATACCCTTTAGGGGTGGGCCTGTGTGAACCTCATTAAGTTAAACAGGGCAAAGTGCAAGATCCTATGCCTGGGTTGGGTAATCCCCAGTATCAATACAGACTGGGGGTGATCAAACTGAGAGCAGCCCTGACAAGAAACACTTAGGGATATTGGTAGCAGAAAAATTGAACATGAGCCAGCAACGAGCACTTGGAGCCCAGGAAGACAATTAATTCCTGGGCTGAATAAAGAGAAGCGTGACCAGCCAGCTGAGAGAGAGGGTTTTCCCACCCCTACTCCACTCTTGTGAGATGCTACAAGATGGAGAATATCCATAAGAGAGCCATAAAGACGATCAGATGGCTGGAGCACTAGAAGGTTCCAGGGAGCACTTACATGATCCTTCCAGTTCCTGAAGGGAACTTATGAGCAAGACAGAAACTTTTTATAAGGACCTGTGGTGATAGCACATGGGCAATAGTTTTAAACTTAGTAGAGTAGGCTTAGATTGAAAGCCTATAATAGGCTAAAATTTCTCAAATACCTTGAGAAAGGTATTTTTTTATGATGAGGCTGGTGAGACACTGGCACAGGTGTGCCCAGAGAAGTTGTAAATGCCCCCCACTGGACGTACTTAAGGCCTTGTAGGATATGACTTTGAGAAACCTGACCTTGTGAATGATGTCTCTGCCATGATAGAGAGGTTGCACTAGATTATCTCTAAAGGTCTCTTCCAACCCAAACCATTCTATAACACCAAGTTTTTCAAGTTGTTATTGTAGAAGTTAAGGGAAGTGCAGGTTGGGGTGTTTTTGTGATGTCCATACTCTGGTCACACCTCAAAAAGCATTGAACACTTGGAGAGTATTCACCTTCTTTTGTAAGGCTGCATTTCATTTGTAACATCTGGTGTAAATAAGTTCCTTTTAGATTCTGAATTCTTATTCTTCTTGAAATACTTTGAAAATGTTCCAATATTGTATTATTTTCCTTGCTTGTGGGTTGTGTTTGATAGCAGTTAATGCATACTGTGTGTTTGGGTTAGAAACACTCTCCTGTTTTACCTGAATGGAAATTACCCCTATGTGTGTGCCTATTCAGCATGAGGTAGTTTACAACTCAACAGCCCATTTCCATAAAATGTCCTATTAACAGTTTTCCTGTTTTAGTTTTAATTACAAACCCTTGAAGAATACCTCCAAATGTATTTAGATAGCTTTCAGTGTTTGTATGAATGGATGAGAGCAGCCCTGTTCCCTCCTGAGCCAGGAAACTCAGCACCCTCACCCTGCAACCACGTGGGGAAATTCTCCAGTTTCAGGGCCTGTTCCTTGTGTTTGTATGGCTACAGGTTTTACTGTCTTGTTTTTTCGGTGGAATAGAAAATCCCATGAAGCACACAGAAATATTTGTGCTCGGTTAGCACTTTGCTACACTATGAAAATTTAGGGAGGGGGCAATGGGATAAATTCTCAGCAGGTGAAAACTGGCAGGGCTTAGGTGAAAGGAATAGTAGTTTGCTCCGCAGCAGTTGTGGGTTTGTCACTGTCCACTAGGATATTGAACATTAAATAAAATGTCAGAGTAAATGTGAGGGCAAGTTTCTAGGGAGAGCTATCATCTTACCTTCTCTTTGTTACTAGGGAAAGATTTGTGGAAAACAGATGAACACTTTCAGAGAAGTATTTTTGTGCTTGAAAACTTATCTATTAACCAGTTGCTGCAGGAAGTCCAGTTAAAGATACTGTTTCTCCTTAAAAGAATTTACTTGCTCTTATATGCTAAAGCAAGTAAAGTAATATTTGCTTTAGAAAAATGTGTTGAGAATCAAAGATGAATTATCATTTATGCTTGTCTTTCACTTTGTATGTGGGAACAAACTTGCAGGCAATATTATCCCTAAATTAAAAGAAATATAAACAAACAGGTGCAAATCAGGACTTTAATCCCCATTGTAGATGATGCTTTTCAAATGAATTTGTATGAAAACAGGTTTGGGATCCTCAGTTCAGATTTTTAATCAAGAATGAATTGCAAGTGATACTTGTTTAGTTGGACAGAACCATGTTCTCAGTCATCTGGCAAAGGCTGTTTGCCTTGGTTAAGTGAAGTGTGTAGAGTAAATTACTGACTACACAGTGCACAAAAATATTCAGAATTTGGACCCATAACCAATGTTTCCACTTCTATTTTAGTTTGATCTGATCCTGTGAGATACTGAGCACAATGATGTTCAGGTGCCCAGCAGACAGAAGTTCACCATATCAATAGGCTGAGGATTTATGCTGGCTTTATCTCAGTGATATTGAGAACAGCTTTCAGCTGTTGTCACAACTCCTCACATCTTGGATGCACCATGTCATGATGAATGTAGTGATGAGTCAGGATTCCTCTGCCTCCAACAACAATATTTGAGCCAGCCTGGATAAAATTAAAAGGTACCAGCTGCTGGGCTCAGCTCTGCCCTGCAGTGGGTCTGCTGGACCTGGCTGGAGCCCTCTGCAACCCCCACTGCCAGCTCCTTCTTATTTGTACTGAATGCCTTCCTGTCTTCGTTTTAACCTTCATTTCTGGTTTTTAGATCATAATTATTGTCTTCCAAGGTCTGTTTTGCAGATATATTTGTCTGTACAGGAAGATGTGCTAAATAAACTTGTCAGTCCAACAGAGGACATTAATTTAATAATAGCTTGTATCTTCTCTATTTGGATTCTATCTAGGACTTTGAGACCTCCCCTCCCATTGAGAAATCAAAAGCAGTTGTGATCTTTCCTGACACTCTTGGAGTACAAATTGTGTCAAAAGTGGCACTAAGTGGAGGTCAACAGGGATGGAGTTCATCTGTCATTTTGTCTTTCTCACCAGAGGAACATCTACTCACAGGCCTTCTCCAGCCCCACGTAAGATTCATCTGCAGTTTGCCAGGCAGTTCTGGAACATGCACCTAGGACCAGGGCTGAGGCAGAGCAGATTTGCTGTCCTTCAGCACAGTTAGTAAATGCCAGCGTTTAGTTTACATGCTGTGTTTCCAGAAGATGAAAGAACAGATTTGAAAGGGCTATGAATGCAAACAAAAATTAAGACCAGCATTTTCAAACACAGTCATTGCATGCCCATGGACTTAGAGTAGATTTTTGGAAGCATTCCACACTTAATAATCTCCAAAGGGAGCAATGCTTTTATTGAATGAAACCACTCTTTTTTAGCAGTTTTGTTCTGTAGCAGAAGGTGTATCTTTCATGCCTGTATTTGTAAAGGCTGGAGTATAGGTTTAGCTGCACTAAATTCAATAAGGCTTTCCGATATAAGAGTTAGAGACAAAGAAGGGTCCCAACCAAGGAACCTTCCTTGATTTGTGTCTTCACACTAAGGACTTTGGAATCCAAAAAATGACAGAATTTGTAGCTGCAAAAAATCTGAAAACTTGTGAAAGCACTTGATTCTTTCAAACCCAAGTTTTACCTAGGACTGAACCACAAGATAAGAAGACGTCACTAGAACTTAAAGTGAGATATGAAGGAATAGTGCACTTGAACTGCTGTCTTTTCTGCAGAATTGCTGTGTCAGGCTCAAACTGTTGCTGGGAATACAACAGGAGTTTAAAGCCAACCCAAGGAACGCATGACAACCTGAAATTCAAATTAATTAATGCAATAGTAAGGTATTATTTTAGAAAATTAACTTATCAAATGAAAAGATCTGCAAAAAACATCCTCAGGTTACTGCAGTGTAAGTTTCTTTCCCAGATAGGTTTGATTTCGTTCACAGTAAATATGAATGATAATCAGAACACTAAAACGTATCTGCTTAGAAGATTTGTTTTTACTTTGTAATTGAGCCTTTTCATGAAATAAGAAAAAAGGGACTGGGAGGAGGGCTCTCTTACCAAGGAATTTGAAGGTCATTTTACCACAAAATCTGCATGGTTTTATATAATCTGTAGCATTTGAATATCTTCCAGGTAGCTGCTTTTTATTTTAATTGATTTCCCACATTCTTTGATATAAATTCCATTGTGTGTTTTCAGGTCTCTTTTCATATTTTTCTATTTTAGTGTGAATGTGCAGTAAAAATAAGTCCAATAGGTGTTACATTTAGATGTGAGACACCAGTTAAGAGGCTGCCCAAGGTGGAAGTTGAGTCTGTGGCCCTGGCAACAATTTTCTGCTGAGCTGAGAATGCAACATCATGGCAAAGGCAGTTTGGGATACGTAGGCAATTCCTTGATCAGGTAACTTAAGCCAATCTCTTGAAATGCTTTGTATAATAGGACCTGAACTTAAACTGAACTTTGATTCCTGTTAAGAGGCTGTTGTGGTGAGAAGGCCCCTGGGAAATTGCATCCATACTGACCTAAATTTTCCAGATGACCCGGTTAATTTCTGCTGGAAGTCTTTCAGGAGCTGTTTCTTCAGTAAGCGAATGAAATCTGGTTCTGGAGGTATGCTAGACATACACTGCTGGAATATAATCCAGGCTCATATATGCACGTTCGTGGTGAATACTCTTTTTCTGGAGTTCTCCTGCTGCTTTTGCATGGCTTCAGTTTGACATCTGAGAACACAACATGCAGGGAGCCTTTTGTCTCCCTATTGTTATGTAATGGATGGCAGGTAAGCTTTCAGTGTAGCATGCATTAATTGGGAGGAAAGCTTATATTTAAAGATAATGGCTCAGGAGGGAAAAAAGATCTTGATGTTCCCTTTCTGAAAAAGCTGGTGTATCGCCCTACCAAGAGATAGTTACTGAAAGCCACATGAACTCGCCAAGTGTCCCTGTGATTCTCGTGTTGGTCATTCAAAACACAGCTGTATGCAGTTTGTCTAGCAAGGTCACCTAATTAATTTGGCACCATAATCACAACTTTTATTACTGTCCTTTTAAACTACAGAGCTGTTCTCATCAGCTTTACATCCTTGTGAAAGAAAAGAGCTTCCAACTGAGAGTTTTCATCCACATGAAGATACCTGCACCTAAGAGAGCACTCCCCTTTATTTCTCTTCTACAACAGGCCAACACGTGCTACAGCTTCTGAGAAGCCAATGTCACCTGTGGCTTCACTAGCTAGATGCATGTATGATCTCAGAGTTAAATCTTCAAACAGTGAAAATACATAAAGATTTGTTTGAATCAGTAAAGAAACACCAAATTTCACTATTTGGTTATCTGATTATGAAGATCTGACAGTATTTCACTTCTCTTAAATATTAGGTGGGTCGCTTAGTCTCATATAAAGACTTCCTTCTTGCAGGTAATTTTATTCAGCAATTTTATTTTATCCAGTGTTTTATATTTGGTATTTGTTCTAGAAAAAAAATCCAAGAAAAGCATAAGCAAGTCTTGAAAACAATGGCACCGCATCAGTCAAATTAAGTGCAATGAAATTATGAGTACATGCAAAGTTGATAAACGTTGTTTAAATGATGTCTCACACTAGAGAAACAGAACTACCGTCTTTGATAAATCTAAGTTTTGGTCATTCACTGTTTTAGAAACAATAAAGGAAGTAAAAATGAGAGAGAACAAAAGGTTTAAAAGTATTTTTCCTGAAAATTGAAAAAAACCCTCACAGTACATGAAGAAATAATATGCCTAGCCCGAAAATGGAAATAAGAGACTATCCAAATGCAGATAATTTTCAGTGAAGTACTGTATTACTATTCATAATTTGAAAGAAATAATCCAATACTTTTTCTTTCAATATGTACTTTTCTGGCCTTGCTGTGTATGCTGGTTTCAAGGGTTTTCATAGAGGTATGAATGTGCAAAACCTGAACTGCAAAAAGTTTTTCTTTCTGGAGCCGACCATTAGGATGCGAACAAACAAGATGATCGAGGAAGTTCTAACACAGCAGAACTTCTTGTTGATGAAGATGTTGTTCCTTTAGATGTGTGGATGCTGTAGTCAACTCTTTATTAAGGGCAATAAATAGATTTACTTTATATAACTTGCAGGTCTAAGACAACAAGTACTCCTTTTTAAAAAAATCTCTGATGCTTTTTGCCTGCAGTAGCTGAGCGTGATAGAAATAATACTCAATTAATATTCATAAAATTTCTATGGAGTGATCAACTTGAATGTTCAGCTTTAAGCAAGAGAGCAAAAACATTGAAAACTTGAGTGATATGCTCAAAATTATAAACACAGTGGCAAAATCTGAAATCAAGACCTAATCTGGCTTAATTGACTGTGCAGAGACCCCACTAATCCTCTCTTAGAGAGGAGAGACAGAAAAGATTTGAAACTTGGTGGATATTTAAATGAGTTTTGATCCGAAGTTGCCAGGTTTCACATCTCAAAAAATATCCAGGTTTGAGTCTTCTGCCTTGCAGTGTGAAGAATGATTGAATTGGGATCTGTATGAACAGGAATTATTTTGGTGTAGGGTCTGTCTGTTCCTTTGCTGGACTATAAATGCCAATTTCTTTTCTGTGAGCTGTGTTTCAGTGCCCTACTGACAAGTGAAAGCGTGCACAAGTAGTGAAGTTTATTGCAAGTACAAATGAGAGACTGCAGAGAGATTATTCATTGCACCCTGCCACAGCTCAAACACAGAATTAATTCAGTGCAGATGCTGAACAAATGGTTTGAATTTTGTTGCAGAGGATGCTAGTGACTGCTGACTTGGGGAATAACCACTGCCTCTGCAGGACTTGAAAAAAAGTTCAGACTGATGGGGTTTTGCCATTTTGGATCCACTTCGTTAGCTAGGTAGGTAGGCAAGGGGATCCTGTGTGCCTGGGGCTGTGCCACAGTCACTTTGCCTGTATCCTCTAGCTATCAAAACTTGGAAGTGGAAAAGACAATGGCTTTTGTTCAGCATTATGTGCAGTGCTATTTATTCTAGAGAGCTTCTCTGGTGTTGGCATACTGGCTTGAGATCTTCATCAAGACATATTGTAAGTTATTACCATAATGTCCATGGGCTTTGAAATGCTCAAAGGATTTGTAAAGATAATATATTGAAATCAAAGCTTCTTGCTAGCCTAGTTTCCAAAAGAATCAGGTATCGCTGGCTATGTGTTATAAAAAGAATAAAAGAATGTTATATAGTTGCCAATAGTAGCAAATAGTTTTTTGGAAACAAATCTTTTCCTTACATCCACACTTAATCAAATTAGCCTGAAAAATTAATTTTAAAATAGTATCACAATGATAATTCCTATTGGACAAAACATACCAGAGTGAGAAAAATGGAAATTGGGAAAGCAATTGGGGACGAATCAGACTAGAAAACTTTCTCATCTTCTGGGTTAGACAAGTTCATTCTATAACATTCTATAACGCAGAGCTGTGGTGAGAGAGAGAAAACCGGAGAAATTGTAACTATGACAAATGTTCTCCTGACAGAGCCAGGATTTTATTTGGCACAACCAAATTTGTTTCATCCTACAGATGGGGGCCATGGAAAACATCTCTCATGCTGGCAAAAGAAATTGCCTTCATGGTGTGTCTCCCCTTTGTGTAGTGACCTATGAGATATCCTGTGCCTCAGCCTACATCAGGTGGAGGAATTACAACTTACAAAGGCTCTACTGAATCAGTGTAAATATATGTAACATGCAAACCAGGAAAAGAATGGGAGAAACAAAATGGTTGCAAATTTTAAGAGATGTGAACACTGAAAGCAGCTAATTGAAAGCTGACGGGAGCTAATGCAGTCATGAGAAAAGAAAGAATAAGTAAATTAAATGGAAACATCAGAGTGAAAAGAGAAAATATTTCAGAAGAAACCTACATTTATTGATAAATATATCAAAAGAACACTTACTGCTTCTCATTAGAAATGTGTTCTGGAGTACAGCTATGAGCTAGTGGTGCTTTTAATTCTTTCTAGGGCATTGAAAATTCTGTGGGATGGAGAGACATGGTGATTTCTTGTAGAATTGCTACCTAGTGCTTATCCTGAGTTGATCCAAAAGAAGCCATCCAAACTTAAATGAAAAGTGTGCTCATCACTGGAAGTTTTACGTGACCACATAAGTATTCATCTGATGGGAGGAGATAAGTATGCCCCATGCTTTTGTAGGGTGCATGGCCAAGAGTAATCCTTAGTGTCATAGTAAGAAAACTTCTACTATGATTGCTATGGTGCTCTGGCATTTCAATAGCAATTGAAGGAGTAACCAACTCAGGACCCATTCCTATGAACAAAAATAAGCAAATACCCATCACGATAAGTTATTTTTTTTCCCCATTTTATCAACATCTGGAGACTAAACTCCTGAAAAGTGCTGTTGGTCAAACTGGCAGACAAGGGGGCTAATGGCTTTCAGCCCTGGTAGCTGGTAGAATTCAAATGAGCAGATGATGGTGTGGTGATGATTTCCAGGTCTGTGAAGGAAAACTCCTGCTGATTTGGAAGTTCTCCTTGATGAAAGCCACATGTCTATACTGAACTTTCTCTTCTACTTATTTTAAGTTTCCTATGAAAGTAATTTCTGTGTGGAGGGATAAGGAAACTACGTGCATAAAAAGAAAATCTAACTGCAGTGCTTAGAAGTATGTTTATTCAACTGTGAAGTTCACTGCTGAAATAGGGGTTGACAGACGTTAGCCATATTTTATCATTGCTCTCATGAATGCCAGGACTAGAAATGCTCAGGAGCAGCTGATGCCAACAGTAATCTAAGCCATCAGCCCTCAGCTGAACAAGAAGATTTATTCTTGCTTTTTTTTCCATTGTGCCTATTCCAGACTTCCCACAGCAGGTCTTAATGAAAAATATTCCAAATTTCTGTGACAGTTCCAAGTAACTAACAGATGGAACAAAGTGCACCAAGAGCTTGATTAAGGAAGAGGACACCTGAGATAGGATTTAGGAGAGATGCCGTTGATTATCTCTGATGTTGTGGTCCTCAAGACTAGTCAGCTTGCACCTGAAGCTGGACATGTTTACACTGTGTTGGCAACTTAGTCTTTGACTTTCTACGCAGCCAAAGCTTGACTTCTTCCCTGTCCAGAACAACTTTCTTTGTGCTAATAATAATCATATAGCGAGCATTCCATGCCTAAAACCAAAAAGGATGTCAAACTTGAGCAGCTTTCTTCTGTCTGCCGTGCTTGTAGGTGTGACTGCAGTAGATGATGGGAAAAGGGCATATCTGGGCCAGGATGGCCTCATGGACAACATGCAGCAGCAGTTTTGTCCTCAGGCTGCCACCATGTCCCTTTGATGCAGCCCTCCAGCCCATGCACTGCTCTGTCTGCTTGTGAGATATTTTCCCTGATGAGGGTGAAAACTGCAAGGCGAACCTATTTCACGATTGGAGAAAGCTTCCCCTCTGTTACTGAGACTATGTCCCTTTGCCTATAAATAATTTGACACTCATTTTAGCATGTGAGCTGTAAATGTGCATTTATTTCACCAGATGAGGATTAGCTAAACAACCTGCTAGTTCATGGCTTGTACAGTGCTGCTTATGGTGAGGAAAGTATCCAGGAGTGGTTCTTAACAGAAGGGATTTTCAGTTTTATGTCTCTTCATGACCTATCCCTGCCATCTTCACATGAACCCACACACACACTCATTTGCTTAATACTCCTGATTAATTGATTTAAATCTTGAAAAAAGCAGAAAGATTTAAAGATTTGCTCCAGGTCAATGCCATTTTCAGCTGTGTAGTCTGTTCATATTCTCACCACATAATGTTCTGCTTCAGATAAAGGAATAGACACAACCCATCTGATTGATTAATGGGATGCAGTTGCACATAATGTTGTTATAAATGCATACACTGACCCAGTCACAAACAGCATAACAAACAAGTTTTTGTTAAAGGAATTTGCAAATAACTTCTGATAAAGTATATGAAAAATTATTTCATAGCTTCTCTATCTAAGATCTGTAGGCAGAAAAAGCAGGTAAAATTCATTGAAATAGTGATGTATTGCAATTACTTAATTTGCTTTCAAATATATTTATATGCGTATGCAGAGAGCATGTGGGATTTTATGAAGAAAGGAGAAAAAAATTGGTGTTTTTTTTGTTTCTATACTAACAAAATCATTATGCAAGCTTTGGAGGCACAGAAAAAAAGAGGAGAAAAGAGCAGAACTTTTATGTTTTCCAGAAACACCTTGATGTATCAGTCCTGATTTACTGTACCTCATAAGATCTTAGAGAGAAGGTTGGGGATATTCTTTTCCCACCAGGAAGCACTGAGTGGGATTGCTGTGGAGTACTGCAGCAGTGCACAGGAGAGCAATGTTCACCACAATTGGTTGAGAGAGGCTGCTTCTGCTCAAGAGGTAAGGCTACATGCTTCCCCAACTCTCTGGGAATCTTTCTACTCTGGAACATTAGCTTTGGTCCAGAATTTATGAAAATCTGTTTAATAGCAATGCAGAGAAGGAGTTGCAGAGCCATTTATAACAGCCAAAATAATTCAGTCATGACCTCTTCATGTTCCCATAAAACTGTTTTTCCCTCGGCATCAGGAGATGAGTCAGCAGTAGTGATAACAAGAATTAGAGAAATACTGGAAAAAACAAGTGTCCCAAGTATTTTGGCAGTGAAAAATTAATCTTCAAAGTGATTTCTTCATGGAACATTTTTTCTCTCTCCAAGACACTAAATTGACTGACTATATTAAAGAAAGAAGAAAAAGAGGGAGAGAGAGAAAACAGGACTTGGATGATATTTCCCAGTGTCTGCCATTATCTAACATGCTTTTGGAAAAGTTGCGTAACACAACATACCAAGAGAGCCCTGTTTGAATAGAGGTTAGTAATCCTTTCTATTTGGTGCTATGTTTGTGGTTTTGCAGAACTGACCCACGGGGCCTCATTTTTTTGACTGGTGTAACAGGCTGTATTGTTTCTTAAGCCTATAGGGATCAGGAAGTTGTCCTCTGAATGCATGCCTGACTAGAATTTGCTCTCAGTTTGCCATCAGCTGGATTATTCTTCCTATAGGGCACTTTGAGTGATGGGAAACCTTGAATGTTCTCTTTTGTGAAGGAGAGTCTTTGCCTTCAGTGATCAAACATACAGGTAGAATGTCAGGGAACTTGCAATATAAAGTGTTTTATGTTTGAAATAGTTTAAACAAGGACTGTTGCAAAGGTTATTTTCTGTTTTGCAGTGTTTTCAAAATAATTTTTTCAGATATTTTAATCTACTCTGCATGACAAATTATAAGCAGTGTTGCACAGTTTTTCACTACAGGTAAGAGTCAACAATTTAAATTTTCTAATGAAGAAATATAATTTCTAATATTTAACTGCTATTGTTTTCATGGCCTTTGGATAATGTCTATGAAGAAAAAGATAATGAAAATTGTTGTAAAGTATCTTTTGGGTCTTCTTCGTGACAATGAGAGACAAAATTGAAGAGGCATATTCCTATATGTGATGAAGTTTGTGTCCAGGGACCTCTCCAAGGCTGATAACACTGAAAACTGCTGCCTGAGTCTTAAGCAGGCAATCTGCCTTATGAATAACAGTTGGGCATGGAATGGAACATCATCCCTTTCGTGAAATTTGAGGCCAACCTGCCACCCAAAGCTACTGTCTTTACAGTTCCATTCATGTGACAGACCCACCAGAGTCCCCTTGCAGAGACATAGGTTGGGCGTGGTCATACCACAGCTCTGACAAAAATCTTGTCAGGTCAGGTCTTTTGTTGGCTAGGCTATGCATGTTTGAACCTGGAAATCTGTGCATCAAGTTGCTTCTGGAGCAGGGCCAGCAAAGTGTGACAAAGATGATGAGGAGACTGGAGCATCTCTATTATGAGGAAAGGCTGAGAGAGCTGGGCCTGTTCAGTCTGGAGAAGAGACAGCTGAGAGGGGACCTCATCAATGTCTATCAGTGTCTGAAGGGAGGGTGTCAGAGGTTGAACCCAGGCCCTTCTCAGTGGTGCCGAGCAATAGGACAAGAGACAACAGACAGAAACTGATGCACAGGAAGTTCCACCTGAATATGAAGAAGAATTTTACTGTGCAGGTGTCCGAGCACTGGAACAGATTGCCCAGAGAGATTGTGGAGTCTCCCTCTCTGGAGATGACCCACCATGGTCCCTTCCAACCAGACCCATTCAGTGATTCTGTAATATATACTCTCAGATCCCTCTAGTGCAGGATTTTCCTATGCTGGTGCTCTGTGTAGCTGGGACAAAGGAAACTCTCTGGCACCTACTTACAGAAATGGAACCGTTCAGGGGACTTTCTTGGGATAAACAGAGAAAAGAAGGGGCTTTGGGTGTTCTTGAAGGTAGGTGGCAGCTGAATTGGGGAGTTGAGATTGCCTCTGAGTATGAAAAATTGACCATTTTTAACAGACTGCAGAAGATATTTGTTGCTGTGACTCTAAAATGTTGTTTATTGTAGTACTGAGTCTAAAAGAAGATAAGTGTTCATGAGGCATTCCCCTAGAACTTTGCCCTCGATATTTGCTACTTGAAACCAGTAAGTGAAAAAAAAATGACCATTGCTATCTTCTTTTGTTGTTCTGGCTAGCACTTTCCTGTGCCTAATGCTTGAGAATCTGACTGTACACCAACAAAATCTTTGCCTTGACCCACTCTCCTCATAGTTATGAGGATGTCTGTCAAATTAGCTGGGATTTGAATGAAACCTGCTGAGAGGAGTATAACATTCCAGCTTTATTCAACTTAGAGCTGTGAGAAATATTCACCACAAAACCTAAAACTTTTCAAGGGAGCTTAGGCTGAATATCAAATGCAGGGAGGGATTTACTGTTGGGTGGGATTCATGTAAAACTCTACTTTTGACATACTTTTGACCTGAAACCTGACAATGCTCAGATATTTTGACTGAAGTCACTTTGAGGCTACAAAGCCAAAAGTTAAAGAAAAACTCAGAAACTGCAAAGGTGGCATGAAGGGCTCAAACTTAAACCAAATCTGCTTCAGATTTCATGCTGGATTGAGCTAGGTGCTGCTTAGCCTTTCTGCTTCCAAGTTAACAACAGGCATGTTATTAAGGCATTGCAATCTATTGCAAACATGAACACAGACTAGAATATTGTGAAGCCTGAAAATAATCAAATCAGTTTTGTATTCTCAGAAAAATGTCATGACCTATGAGGATAGGAGTGTTACTGGTGATTTCCTCAAAGATTTGCTCAAGGGCATGCTTTAGAATCCCAGCTGAGATGGAGCTTTGATGGATATTTAATCTGAGTTGTTAATTGCTTGGTGTTGCTTAGCACTGTCCAGTCATCTCAGCCTTTGATGATGAGCAGCAGCTTGTAAATAATCTTGTGAAGTGTATTTATGCTGTTCCCTATTTTAAAAGTATATTCTTTTTTCTCATCTCATACTGCATTAGGAATGACTACAAAAGACCAACACTCAGCAACAAGCAGGAATAACAGCAGGATTTGCTTAGTTATTTTGCCCAGACTGAATTTAGTGGAAAACCTCTATCAGATGGGTAAGAGGCTGTATTACATTTGCAGATGAGAATATTCTTGGGAGAAGAAAGCTTTTCTGCATAAAATTGTTACTGCAGAGGTTCAAACATTCCCTGCTCTCTGAATAGTCCAAGTTCTGAGAGCTATAGTTCCAACAGGCTCTAGGAAAGAAGTCAGTCATTCACATGTGTGTGGATTCTCTCACATGAGTAAAAGCAAAGGAACTTTGACTTGCCGAATCCTAACTTTCTTTCAGCAAGGAATTTTCTGTCTGGAGACAAAGAATATCTTATTCTCTCCCCTGCTGCCTCTTGCTGCTTATATTGCCTCCCTAATTGGAAGCTGCAGTATAGATGTGCAAAAAAGGATATGCTTTGAGCATACCTCAAGGGTGAGCTGTCTAACCAAGGAAACAATTTCATCTTGCCTGTTGTGAAAAGAGCCTGGCGCAATAGAACACCTATTTCATTGCTCAGCAGGGCAAAATAGAGCAAGGAGAAAAGACTCTGACAGCTGAAACTGCAATACATTAATATTCATACTTTCTGTGTGCAGCCTTTTGTAGTCTGGTACAGAATTATTTGCTTTAAATTGGATAGCTGAAGTTACAGCATTCTGCTTTTGTCACTGCTTCAGATAGAACTGTAATTGAATCAATGATGAAAGAAGACATAAAATTCCAGACTGGTTCTGTTGCTTGCTGCAGAGGGGACTATGTTTTCAAATGGTTTCTATCATACACCTTGCATTTGGGACTTACAGGTGCACAAAGGGAATTAGCAGCTTTCAAAGGCAAGACTGACAGTCTCGGCAGTCCTTTGCAGGGAAACAGTGTGGTCTGTCCGAAAACCTACCCACCTGGCTATAGGTAGCACCTTCATCATAAGTGGTTGTGTTAAATCCTGAATGTTATGGTGCTTCCAGAAGGGTTTGCCTGAACTAAGAAATTTGAGTCTGTCTCACTGCCAGGAATGTCACTTCACTATCACAAATGGGGCACAGCTTCAATAAATTTGATGGTCTTAATTCAGCAAATTTTAATGTTAGAAACATCCCAGCTAAAGCCGGTGGAGATTTTTGAGAGTTTAAAATTAACTATATGCATATTTATTATGTAGCATTTTGGAAAGGTAGAAGTATAACTGAACAAGCTCCAGATGCTCTGCTTTCTTACTGACATTGTTTGTAAGTTGAGAGTAATATTTGTCATCAAAGACAAACAAATGGAGGATGACTCAGTCTCACCCTTGCTCAGAGGGGAAGAATCCGAAGGGAATTGGATTTCCCTGTTTAGAGAATCCAGACAAAATGAGGGGAATTCACGTTTGTCTGAAACTGTGAAACACAATCTTATTAAAAACTGTTTTTCTGCAGCTATTACTATTTAAGTCTGAGGTTTCTAGGTCAAACACTGCTGCATTTTCTCTCAGAAAAAATCTGAAGGAAAAGCTTGATGATTTGGTAAACTTCTGCTTCTTGAGGAAGCACACAATGATTCTGGTCTCATAGGTATTCTTTCTCAGATCAATGAAAGGTACTTTTCAGAGAGCGGCAGCACCTCAACCACAACTTTCTGTTACTTAAGCCAAGAGCAAAATATAGGTCCCATGTAAAGTCAGTGAATTCAGTGCTGATAAAAGAATTTTCTTGCTAGCCCCACCTCCTCCTTTCAAAACCACTAATGTAATAATGACAGCTTATTTTTCTCCTATTCTTGGTGTCTTAGTTTTTTTTAAAGATAGTGAAACATGTAGAAAAACAATCCAAATGAATAAAGAAAATTGGAAGATCACATTAAATGGTCATCCAGCTAAAGAAATGCAAGTTGAAAGGTTCAAGTACTGAGTTCCTCAGAGTGTCTAAGAAATATCCGCCATTTTTTACTAACTCACCTTCCCTGGTTAAAGCCCTGCTCATTTTGTTGAATAAATGCATGAATGAAGCTTGATGGATGGTGACAAATTAGCCATAAAGCACCTCATAAGTAGCAAAGGGCCATTAATCCTGTGCAGTTTGAACTCCACTTTCAGTGTGGTGAGTAGCAGAAATTAGCTGCAATTAATATCAAGGATCTTTAGACCATTGTCAAATAACTATTAGAAGTTGCATAGCTCATGGTACTGAAACACCACTTTTCTAAGACATGCCAGCAACTGAGCCTCTCCTGTGTTATTCATAGTTTCCCTGAGCAGGGAAAGAAGTGTCACTGCTAGTTCTCAGTACAAGATTTGCCATGGGTTTCACCAGGAGGGAAAATAGCTGGATTGAGGAACTAAATACTGAACAGATTAAGAGAAATGTGGGGATGATCCTCATGAATTTCTGGCCAGCAAGGGAGAGTGAAGGAGGGCAGTGCTATAAAATAAAACTTTTGAGTCATATTTTCTGAACTGCACAGCTGCACATAGTTTGTGGAAGGATGAGATTTTGCTGCAGTAAACTTCAGTGTGAAACAAGTCCAGATCAGGGGGCTGGCAAGATAAGTACAGTGCCCACTTCAGTCATGTAAACCTTCATGGCGGTTGCCTATTTTCAGGGAAAAGTTGGGTCAGATACATTCATCATAAGCAGCACACAGGGGTGTTTAAAGAAAAGTTAAACAGTGCAATATTCAAACCAAATCTAAGAAAACATGCTTCAGTTAAATAACGTATTTGAAATATATTGGACTCTTATTTGTGATTTTCCTAGGGGCAGTATTAGTGCAATAACAAAACAGATGAGGCTGAATGCTTGATTTAAAAAGGCTGGGCCTTCAAGGGCTGATTTACTGTCCAGGGAGGCTCTGCAGGCTGGTCTTCCCAAGCACAGCAGCTCCCAGGTTTGGAATGCTGAGAAAAGAGCCTTGGAGTGCAAAACAGTCCAACTGCGGCCGAACATAAGGTCACAACCAGGAACATATGAGATGAATAAATCTTTATTGGGCAGAACTGCAAAACATTAGGTAATGGGGCCAGTGACAAAAAAAGAACTTTTTCTGAATCATACTCCAAAATGTGCACAAGAACAGTTCAGGCCTCTAGCAAGGGGCAAAACTCATGTTTCTGATGCTGATAGGAAAAAAAGAAAGAAAAATCAAGTAAGGACTTTCTTCTGCTTGTGTAAGTTCACGCACTGTACACATCTACAGTGCTTCAGTCCACAAGAACTCATGATATTTCCCATAGTTCAGACTGGATGCAAGTGTTAACACAATCTTTTGTACTTCTTTTCCAGCTTCCATCACCATTCCTGTCTTCTGTCTTCTTCTCACCTTTTTCTCACCTACAGATGGAAAATTCAAGCTGAGAAGAAAACCAGAGAAACAAAAAACCCAAAATCTTACACTTCTGGGGAAGTGTTTCAACGCTTATTTTGCCCTGAACTATGGTTGATAGTTAAAATATCCCTTCTCCCTCTTCCTATGGGAAATAGAGTTCTGAGAACTCTTTGCTCACAACAAATGAAACACTTAGCTGTGAATCATGTTGGAATTAATTTTTTCTGTTGAATTGATTTGTGCCCAAGGGAGATGATTACACAGTTTGAGGGGCTTGCTGGTCCATCTGTTCAGGTCAGATACCCAAGAGCTTGTGGGCTAGAAGTTTGCATTCCTTCTACAATTCATTTATTGAAACATACACCATGACCTATTTCCTCAGAACAAGGACCTATCCCCTGTAAGGGAGGAGAGCTGCTAAGAGGTGGTGAGACTTTGAAGAGAAGGCAAGGATGTCTCCTGCAAAGTGGATCCCGACCTTAGCTGACCCTCAGTTGATCCATTTTAATAATCTATTGTGACTGCTGCTGTATCCAGGATAAGGACTTATCCAGAAAAACTGTAACTTTAGCTAGAGTATTCCAAGTATTGAATAGGTTTCACATGTTACAAACCAAGAAAATTAATTTAGTGCACACAAAATTTATGGGATTCAAGACTGGCTGATGATATGGATACCTCTGAATGGAGATTGCTGTCTTCTGCTTACCTGTCAAATGTGAATGGCAATTTACACAAAGAGCTGTGACTGTGAAAATGTGTATACGTCAAGAAGTAAATTTAGTACTGTTTGACTTCTAAACAGCAGCAATTCAGGATGTCTGAACAATGTTAATGGTTGGAAACTTGGGTGTTGAGGAAATGATTTTGTACTGTAATTATATTAATCCTAGATAAGAACTCATGTACGTAACCTGAAAATGGAGATTTCATTGAGATCTGTTTTACCTATTTTACTATGCATTATTGTCATATAAACTACTATGGTTGGATCAAACTAAACAGAAGCTCCCACTTAGTCTAGTATGATTTGTACACTTTTATTCAGGCAGCCTCACTTTTATTTTTAACAAATTATAGCAATATGACTGACAAGAACGTCCACATACACATCTGAACTTAATGTAGGCTTAACCTTAAAGTAACCCGAGGACTGTCTAGATAAGCTGGGGAAGATCCTTCAGGGCAAAAAGAAGGAGACCCGTGTGCAGCAGGCTGGTGCTGTACATGCCTGCTTTTGAAATGACGGAATACAATGAAATGCGTGTCTCTAACTGGATGCCTAAGCTCTTCTCCACCACTAACATTTTGTCCACTATTCCTTGCACTGTTAATTAACCATTTGGAGAGCTTCTGTAGCTCCCCTGCACAATACTTTTAGTCTCTGGAATATTTTATTTTAGCTTGGCCAAGATTAACTCAGCTTTCTGTGAAGTTAGCTGTAGTTCAAGGAACAATCATGCATATGTATGTGCTGTGTCTTTTTTCTGTTCAAGATGACCTTGAATACCTTCACTGGCAATATTCCTGGGAAGCAGCAGCAAGTTCATGTCATGTAGCAACATATCAGTGGATTCATCCTGCTTTTTGTACACATTAGATGGGTGTGTAGTGTTCTCCTTTGGCATGTAGTTTGCACATTAAAATCTCTTGGGATTAAGACAGTAAACTCCTTCTCAGGAGGAGAGAACATGCAAGAGAGATGCTGGATTTCATGACCTGGTCAATGCATTATTTCAGCTGGAATCTAGAATACTAACCCTTTATTCCCAGGCATGAGAAATGAGTTTATAAAAGGCACTGAAGGCTCCCAGGGCAGGCTGGAGGAATGAGTGAGAGAGCTGTCTGCCTCCTGGCATGATGCAATGCATGCAGATGAGAGCAGGGGAAAGACAAACTTATGGCAAAGAGCCTGCTTTCCTACTAGGTACTTCCACTGGAGTTCTGCTCTGTGGATCTCTACAGATACTAGAAATATTGGACGTCTCCCAGTCGTAGCCCAGATTCACTTATCACAGGCAAAACACTCCAAATTTTAATATCCAGGAGACTTTAAACAGGCTGATCCTGCAACCTTTTAAGTGAAAAAACTATAATTGAAGGTTGTGATGCCTCAGAATTTTTGCCTAGTTTCTACCCATCGTGTATCTGTAACTTGGTGTAGTTCTGTGCTTAAAAAACGCTAAAAACTTCTGTTCCCATCAGCTTTAGCCAAAACAGTAGAAATTCAAGGACTCTTTGTTGCCCTGGGGCCCAAAAATATGTAAACAACAGTGGGTTGGAGGGGAACGGCCTGAGGTGGTTGCCATCATCACCTCAGGGTGTGATTGGAGAACTGGGGCCGATATGCTGATATGACAGAACTTATAAAAGTGAAGAGCTCGTGACCCGGGGTCCATTTTTGGGTGTAGCCTCACGAGGGGGACCTTGCTTGCCCTGAATGTACCTTGAAGGCCTTGAATAAATCTGTCTGCTTTTCATTCTCCTAACTTGTCATGGTCTCTCTTACAGGTAACCCTGTTCTAGACATCAGTTGAAAGTTAAGCCCATCATCAATTAACACACCATTCTCTTTGCATAGCTAATACCAAAATGGGCAGGACAAGACATCATCTGTACAGTGGCTGGGAGGCCAAGAAAATTTACCAGGAAACCCCTGCAGGAGCTTTGTGACAACAGAATTCCCAAAGACAGAGCTATTAAGATGGTAGCAGATAGATCATATTAAAACTGAAACAGCACAATTTAAATGTTTCTATTCATGTTTTACTCCAGTGTGTTTCATCAGTAAAATGTGAATGCAAGCTAGGGATTTAGGAGTGCAGAGGTAGAGTTTTTTGAAACTGGTTTGGAAAGTTTAAAAAACTAACTCTGTTTTCTATTTAAATAAACCTGTTTTATTTCTTTATCTAAAAATGTTTCCCTTGCATTTACAGCAAAGAATTACTCATCTGCATAAATCCTAACAAAAAGCAGCCAATGTCTTAAATTTCCCTCCTTATTCTAGAAGAAAGCACAGACCTGCATTCATATCTCCAGGCAGTGTGGCATGAATCACAGAATTGCTGGGGTTCAAAACAGCGTCTGGAGATCATCCAGTCCAACTCGCCTGCCAAGGCTGGGTCACCTAGAACAGGTTGCACAGGAACATGTCCAGGTGGGTTTGGAATTCTCCAGAGAGGGAGATCCATGACCTCCCTGAGCAGCCTGTTCCAATGCTCTGCCACCCTCAATATAAAGAAATTCTTCCTCATGTTGAGGTGGAACTGCTTGTGTTTTTTTTTTTTTTTTGGCCATTGCTCCTCATCCTATCACTGGGCACCACTAGAAAGAATCTGGCACCATCCTCTTGGCACCCACCTTTGGGATATTTATGTTTTGATGAGATCACCTCTTAGTCTTTTCTTCTCTAGACTAAACAGGCCCAGCTCCTGCAGTCTCTCTTCATAAGAAGAGGATACTCTTCCTCATGAACACATGTGATCCATTTCTCCTTCCACCTTCGCTAAGGCCTGGTTTGCCTTGTGAGAAATTCTGACTTATGTTCAGTACCAGAGAAAACTTAAAGATGAAAGTTGATACATGCAGCTAAATCGTCTGCATTTTAAGGTAAATGAAAGGAAAATGTAAGGAGCTAACATATGCCATGCTCTGAGTGTTCACATCCTTGCTGATTTTCTAGGGATTAATAAAACTGTTAATTCTCTCTTAGGCTCTGCTTTTTGAAGTTTACCCATATTCCTGAGCTTGCTCATTTTATTCTACTTGACAGAAGTATCTGCTGTATTATTTCAGTTGTCAGGCTAAAATCTCTAAAACAGTTGGGTAGAAGACTGACCAGGATTTGCACCCTTGCAGCTTGCTGATGTAATAAAGGCAAAATCCCTGTTTAGTCCCGTCACAGGTGTATGTCAGCTGTAAAATGTTCAGATTGTTTCTATGTCATGGGATAGTTCCTCTTTGAAACAAGCTGATCTTCATAAAGCATGTTTAAGAGGTGCTACCCTTCCCCAGGCATTTGTTCCTACCTCTACAATGCTGCTGACAGCTGCCTCAATTTTGCTGGTGCAGCTGTATTTAGGGTCGGGGCAGAAATGTGGTTGGGAATGGAAAGAATGGCTAATGAAATGGAAGGCAGTGAGGATAGGAAGGAGTGACTGTAGGGAGTCTCCTGTAAGTGGAGCTACTTGTAAAAATGTTTGTGGACATGGGCATTTGTTTTGTTGAGCATGGCACTTATCAATTTAAATCCTTCTGCCCAGGTTAGGAAAATGAGAGGTCTGTGGAATATGGGTACTCATGTGGTGGGAAGGAAATTATTTTGGCAGCTTGGTTTTGCAATGATCCTGTTACTTGACATTCAACACAACTGTGAATGAAAGGTTTCCAACAAAGTTATACAGCATCCCTGTGAAAAGGAAATTAAAATGTCTGCTGGTAGTAGTCAGCATTGGCTGTGGTATGTTGGCCTCCATCAGCTGTATGCTGGTTTTAGTCCTGTTGCAAACACTACCTGTGGAAACAGAGTCTGAATGATGCAGTGTGAACTGGTCCTTGTAAGCCTTGATCTGGATGGTCCTGCATGTTTTCAGTCAATTCACTAGACTGTCAGACACAAAATTATTACGTTTAACAATAATGTTCACTTGAACTGCAAGGCTCTATAATATTCTCATCTGCCAATGTTTTAATTACAGGGTAGCATTCGCTAAGGGAAACTAAATTAGAAGTGGATGAATGGATTCTGATATGAAGGCGAAGATATTCTTTCTTTTTTTTTTTGATTTTGCTTTTTCCTTTTCCCAAGGAAATTACATTCTTGGGAGAGCTGCAAAACCAGAAAGACCAAAATGGCCTCTCCTGAGCCATAAGGCGGAGAAGGCTTTGCAAACCAAAGGTCAGACACAAAGAGACATCTATTTATAAGTGACAAAACATAACAATAAAATAGAGAAAAGAATGATGTACAAGTGGAGAAGAGATTCAGGAGAGAGGGGCAAGGAAAGAATCACAGTTTCTTAACTGTGATTTGTAGTTTGGTTAACGATGAGCGAATGAACATTTGTGCAAAGTAGGTCAAGAACAGAAAAAACTGCAGTGGTGGAAGGGTCGGGTGATGTAATACAGGGAAGGGTCAGTCTGTAACTGATGGGATTGAGGGATCCCAGTGTTTCCATAGAGATGGGTTTGTCAGGGACGTCCCAGAGTCTTCAACTGCTCCATCTGAGAGCTCTTCCTAAGTGAACACTGAGTCTCACAGTAGCTTACGGGGTGAGGGCTGTAGCTTGTAAACCACAGGCACATAAAGTGCTGTGAGGGAAGGGAGCCCTGAGGAATTGTGAGTACGTCAAGATGGGGACTCAGCTTTGGTGTAGAGTACACCTCCAAAATGGGAAGAAGAATGTTCCTTGTGCACAGCTCATAAGTAATCTCTGGTCTCTGTCTTTTTGGCTGATTAATCTTGCAGTAATGCTTCGTCATTTTTTTTCTTTTTTTCTGGATATGAGAAAGGTTATTAGCTATGACAGTATGGTATCATTGACTTTACTTGCTTCTGTATACTGAATTACTATAGATATTCATTAAAAACTGTGTCATTCTGCTGATGACAAAATCACCTCCCAAGATAGCTTTCCAAGAGCAGTTTTTCTCTCAGATTCTTGTTGAGTCTATGCAGCAGAACCAGGAGCCAGTGGGAGTTTGGGGTGTGTGCAATGTGAACTTGGACAACATGTTCACAACAAATTTTCTCACTTGAAGATGACAAAGGTTCAAAATATTTCTTTTGTTTGGCATCCCTCAAGTTGGTTAATGTAACAATTTATGTGTACAATATGCCACTTTCATCCAGACATTTGATACCTCATCATGTTTAAATGAAGACAGAGGCATGAATCATGTCCCTGGAGCCATCCTGTCCCCCAGACTGTGAGAAACTGACCTTATGCAGAATATTCAGCCTGAAAATCAACCTGGCATGTGACTTTGGGGTTTGAGGAGTTAACAGCATTGGCCCTTATACTTAGTATTTCAAACTTAGACATGCATAGCACTCCACAAAAACAAATAAAGACAAATGTGAGAGAAGCAAATAGTTCACACCCTGGAGAGTTTACCTTTTCAGTTTCATAGAACTGCTGAATGAATTTCTGCATAAATCTGAGCACTTGATGAAGAGGTAGGCCACAGAGAACCAAATGGAACTGCACATGACCAGAAAAGCATAAAAGAAATGGTAGATAAAAATAAAGTTAGATAATGTAGTTACACTGGAAATCAATTCAAATACCTAGATGTATGTGCATCTTGCTGTCTATGTTTGTCTACTTTTATAAATTATATGAGACAATGATATTAAGAAAGGACACCAGAAGAAAGGAAAGTGCAAGACCTGTCTGGTAATCTCAGAAAGTAGATGGTGGCACAAAGGTAAAAGGCACACAGAATTATATTAAGGAAATTTTAGGGAAAATCAGAAGAATATTTGAACTGAGAGGAAAAAAAAAAAAATCACTGCAGTTATATAGGTGTCAAAAGTAAGAAAAGGCCTATGTTTGATGGAAGTGGTAGAAGCTTCTTACGAAAAAAAGTCCATTTGGATACCTGACAGCCACAGCTTATGATTTATGCAAACTTGGAAGGAATACAGAAACTTAGCCCAAATGCAGTAGCTGTCACAAGAGATGCACAATTCTGGAAAGACAGCAAAACTCAAATATATAAACGAACTGAAATGAGGTTAAGTGCTGGCATAATTGTGACAGCAATTTTGCCTGCGGTTTTACTCGAAAGCAGCACCCACAGTCAGAAGCTCGGATGACCGACCCGTGATACATCTCGCGTGATTCTCACACACGTGATGTGTGATGTAGTACTCGGCATACACACATCAAGGGTACCTGCAGCTCTAACTTGAAAATTTCTCAGGAAATCTGGGTTGACAAATTTCTTCTGGAGTGAATAGTTAAAGTCTAACTTCCAGTCCAATTTTTTTTTTTTTAATTGCTTATAGCATTCACAAATAAATTGTTTTCAGCTGAAACTTTCTCCACTGAATGTTCATTTTGCCAGATCCTTTAAATTAAATCCATGAGTCTACTTAAGGATTTTTCAGTAATGGGGAAGAAAAGCACCTTTTCTTTTACGATCTGCTAAGACCACTTCAGCTTTAGAGGCAGAAGAACACATGCCCACTGAGACTTGCGAGTGAATCGAACCTTAGGCAGTCAACTCATTAAAGCAGTTGACTAATACCTGCACCACAGTAATACTCTGAGACTCCTGTGGATTTCTATTCAGTAGGATTTTCCAATTCTCAAAGAAACCTCGGGATTTTGTATGTTTTTCTTCACAAAAATGTCAGTGACAAAATCTGATCTTATAACTGAGAGATCTTTATTCTATAATTCAAGCTAGTGCAGAGCTTAATGTTTAAAAATTAGATTTTCAGTGTTTTTCTGCACCATTGTACTAGCTTTTTTTTGACTCTTTATACAAATTATAATTAAAAACATCCAACCAACCAAAAAAATAAAAAAAATATTCCCACAAATAAACCTGAAAATAAGAAATAAGGAAATATAAAAGATAAAGAACTTCTATGATTTTCATTTACACTGTTTTTGTGAGCTCATGAGATTATCTTTATATTCACCTTTGCTGTAATACCTGTGTCTATGAAAGGGAAAGCAAAAACATGTCTGTTAGTTTGACTTGAGTAGTTTGAGAGTATTAGAAAAAAGAGTGAAAGCTATTGCTGTGAAAGGTAAAAAATGCAACCTCTCTTTCAAAGGAAGGCCGTGCCAAGTTAATTTGATATCCTGATGAGATAACTTCCTGTCAAAACATACGTGCTATTTGTTGAAGATTTGTCATTAACAGTGCAAAGATCTTTATCATCAACAGTGTTAACATATTGGAAAGGGATTTGATTGGTCCCAGGTCTGAGAGTGGGAAGGCCTCGTCTCTGTGACAGCAGAGGGGGAAGCAGAGAGATTTCAGCAACGACAGTGCTGTCATGGGGAGCAATGGCGTGCACTCGCTGTGAATAACTTCATGTTTGACTGTCAGAGAGCTAAAATTCAGGAACATCTCTGTCTTGGAGGCAAATAACCTAGTTATGAAGACAGAGCTTGATAAATATCTGGAACCATATGGCATGGTCAGCTGCAGTCGCAGACAGCTGAGACCAGTGGAAACCTTTCCACTCTTGAGTTTCTGTGCACTGGCTATTGCTGTGTGAAATGTCACTGTCCTGTGGGTGTACACATGTGTGTTGATAAGTGAAGATGTTAAAGCCAGCTATGCCTCTGATTATTTCAGAAGAGGCCTTGTGTTATTACAGAAGCCATATACTGTCCCATTTCCTAGGACTAATTACAAAAAAGAAGAAATGGGAGTTTGAAAGTACCTTGTGTTGAAGTATCTCCATGAATGTTGTAATCTGAAAAACTATTCATGTTTAGAAACTTTTATTTCAGTTTCTTAGCATTTAAGCTAGGATAAATGGGAAATTATGATTTTTTTATTTGCTCTTCTTACTTCGTTTAAAATGGCTACAGGGTGCACAGTTTGCGAGAGGAACCTTTAAAGCCTCCCTGGTTTTTTTTTTCTTTCCTTTTCTTTATAAGTGGTCTCACAAATCTGAGAAAACCAAAGGAGTGAAAACCATGCTCACCACCATGGATATGATGCTCCAACATGCTGAAAGCTGTTTGGCTTTAGGTTACTCAGCTGAATGCTTTCTATGTCTTGGCTCATGCAAGCCTGTTTCTCTGCACACCCTTTGGTAGAGAGGTTTGCCTGCTCTCTTCTAGAGTTCTGCCCACTTGTATTGAACATACAGTGACAAATATTAAAAATTGATCTTTACTACTTCAGTTCATCATTATACTTTCAAGTGCTCCCAGGGTACAGTAAAATGTGTGTAGTTTGACTCCCAGGAGTCTTTTGATCTCTGAAGACAGTCCTAACACGCAGTAGATGTGAAGTGCTTTATGGCACTCAGTGAGAAGCGCGCTCCATGAAGAAATCAGCCTGTTTCATTACAGTTGCAAGTTCTGCTTATACTGGAAACTACACAGTGCCAGAAGACAGTCCCAGGCACTAACTCCATTGTCTACACTGTTAAATTGTTTGAGCAGTTCCTGGAATGGTTTGTTCCTGGGCAGCAAGCCCAGGCCATTCCAAACAGTTCCTGGGCAGGTTTAGAGAATTAGCACGGGCCAGGCACCATGCCCAACATGCAGTTTGGATGCGGGCATCCTTTTTTGGATGATAATAGACTTCACTAGTGCCAGATGGCTTCAGAGCCAGAGGGAATAAACACAGCCTGCTTGCATATGCCATGTGCTTGTGCAGAGGATCTCTTGTGCTGTAAAAAGATAGCTTGACTTGTGTGTACGTGCGCATCTCCATGTGAAGAAGCTGTAACCTGAAAGACTGGATTTTACAAACGGCAGCCTCAGACTGGTCTGAGGGACTTTGTGGCATCCAGGAAGACAGAATGGGCGTTGTGCAATGCCTGTATTTCTGAAAAAGTCACAGACACAGATCAAACCCTGCAACCACATGTCCAATGCACCATCTCAAATGGACTCTAAGTACAAATTGTCTTTAAGGTCTCCCCGGCACCCTCTGGCCCTAAGATATGTTTATGTCTCTTTGCTGTTCAGACTGACTGAAATAATACAGGGTCTGAGTTACAACCCACCAGAGGAGTGTTTTTAGCATACAAATTAGAAGGTGTATGTTTTATGTTTTAGGATGTGGTGTGTTCAAAGATGAAGCATCTCCTAGGATGCTGTTACAAGGCTGTGTTGTTGGGAGAGAGCCAAAGCAAATGTACCCTTGACCATTACAAACTGAGAGCAGCTCCTGTTATGTTCCGGCACTGCCCAGCAAAGTGCTTGTTGAGGTGGTCCGACCCAGAGGTGAGAATTGACTTCATGGGGAGATTGATCAGGGGTCCAGTGTGTGGTTCCCACACTGGCCCTCTCTTACTGAGAAGTAAACCCATACCCCTTGGTACTGTGTTCATGGACACAAGACCCTAATCTCTTGAAAAATCCTTGCAGGTTTTAGGTTGTCTGTGAAATCTCTGAGCTAAATTACTTTCTTTCATGCAGGGCAAACTCTGATGGCAGAACGGGAGAAGATCTCTGGGTTCCTTTATTGTTTTGTATGATTTTGTATGATTACCAGGGGCTCAAGTAATAAATATTATTAAATGCTGAAGAGCCTAATTCTGCTGAAAAACACATGAGTGTCCAGGCTGGTAAATGATGTGTCTGCTGAGTTATAACTGTCCCAGTTCCACTGGAGAGCACCAATAAACTCTGTTGAGATTTTATCCCCATAGTCTTTATGTTATTCAGTAGGTCATATATATATAGGCTTTTATGTTCAAACTCTTCTCCCAATTTGAAAGTTTAGATTAAATATAAAGTTACTTCTCCTTTCTTTTCCTTGCTTTCAAAATCACAAACCTGTGTGGAAGAACAAAACTTACTACAGTATATTCGCATTAAATAAAGAACACCAGAAAAACTTTCCAATCAGGGAAAATTAAGAGAATAAAACATGTTCTGGATGTGAAAAAAATATGTTAATTATTATTATAATTAGAAGCTGCTGAAGTTCATTTCAGTATTATGCATTGAGCAGCTTGTTTAAATATTGAAGATGTCACTGGAAATGTGAAAATCCTTTGCAGTTACAATTTTTGGTCTGCCTTTTTAGGTTCATGTCAATATGTTATTTGAGAGCTGATTTATGAAGTAGACATCTCTACTTAGTGGGGGAAAGGCAGGTGGCTGGAGACAGTATCTTCTTCAGCTGTATGACTTTTATCTAATGCTGCAAAGGTGTTGAAACAGAGATGACAAGGCAAACCAATGTCTGCAGGACAGATTTGGACAAAGACGAAAATATTATGTTAGAAGCAGATGAATTAATAATATGAGATAAATTTTCGCTACTTGTTTGGGGGGAAAGGTAATGGGTGGTATGTGTGTGTTATCTGTCAGCAAGAAAAAATATTTGATATCTTTCCTGGTAACAGAAATGGTCCTTTGGGTTTTTCCCCCAACTTTCACTGTGGCTTATCAGTACTATTCAACTTAATCTTGCTTCACAGAGAGGGACTGTGAAGAGCAAAGTCTGAAGCTCAAAGAAAAGAAGATCCTTTTCACTGAAGCGGAAGAGGTCTGGCTACCTTGTGAAGAAACTGGATTTTCAGTTCAGAAACAGTTGCACAGTCCTGGAGACACACAGAATGAAATATTGCTGTCTTCAACTGCATTTATTTGGCTGAAGAAAGTTTATGTGGTTTCAAAACAACTGTATAACAGAGGGAGATGTGCATGCTTCTTCTATACCATATACAGCAATTGCCAAATTTTCACCACTTCTGCTGCAGGAGTTCTAGCAGTGCCCTGGAAATACTTTTATAAATTTCTGTCACTGCTCAGAAATTACACAGCATATATTAACTCTGGCAGTTTTCATAGTCACAGTCACCTGTAGATGCCAAAATGCAGTCATCTCTATAGATATTGGACAAAAGAAATGGCTTCATGTCCTAAATATATCCAATCTGTCAAGACTCCTTCTTATACACCTTTTTGCTATAAAAATCTGCCAGGAAAATAGCCTTCATCATCCCCTAAAACAATGTTTATTACTGTTTGCATGGAAAAATATTATGAGACTGATATAATAGGAATTTGAGGATATGTCTGTGCAGGAGTCATATACTTTAGTCACACAGAAATAAGTATTTGCTGGTGTGGTCTGAGATAAACTCTTGGTTGAGAAGTTGCAGCAAGCACTGCTATAGGAAAGGAATACACCCGACTTCCCTCTGAGAATGGTGCAGGTATCATTTCAGATAGATGTTTTACTCTCTAAATGCCTGCAATCCATGGTCACCAGAAATAACTGCCCCATATGGGCAGTTGAGATGCAATCATGTTATTTCCCAAGAAGAATTTCATTTGCAGAGTCTGCACAGTCCTTTGGGCATGTGAAAGCTGCAGGCCTTCATGTGCAATGAAGTCACCACTTTCTCATGATTCATAGACAAACAAGGAGCCATCTTGTACTCACACTATCTTGTTTATCTCATTTTCTGTTTTACTACTCTCTGTTTTCACACTGACCATGCATCAGCTCCCTCTGTGGTGATGGATCATAGATTTCAATCGCTCTTTGGCTTACCACTTCCTTCTTGTCCAACAAATTGAAGTCTTTAAAAGAGAAGGCAGTTACTTATGAAACCAAGTGGTTAAGCTTTGTGGATAGTCTCAGTTGGTGCATACTGCAGTTCTCTTGTGAAAGATTAGCTCAACTGTCACTTAACACATTTTTTTTGGTGATGTTTAGAACAAAGAATAATACACGTATTTTAAACAATATAATTGCATTTCTATTTCTGGTTTTGGTTTCAACTTCTGAGACTTCATTACGTTTACAAAATTCAGAACTTTTTTTCTGGAAAATGGTCCTCCTTTAAAAAAATTAAAAAATTAAAAAAAAAAAATTTAAAAATTTAAAAAATTAAAGAACCCTTCCCTTCCCTTCCCTTCCCT
>VZRN01003773.1:694486-705476 GCA_013397935.1 Dasyornis broadbenti | reverse complement strand
CCCCCCCCCCCCCCCCCTTCTTCAGATAAGACTTCTGGTTTTTGGAAGAAATCTTTCTAACTTTAAATGCCTTCCTTTATTGTTGTTCAGTGGTTCTGACTTCTATGTCTTCCTTTTAATTTGTTTTTAACAAGCTTCTTTTTTGCTGTTGTTCATTTTCTTTTTAAAATTAAATCTACTTCATTCTTGTAAACGCTAAATTTGAATATGTAGTAGTCATAATTACAGAGCAGCTCTTCAAAAGCAACATTGTAAACCACATCTCGTCTGCTCAAAACTAAGCCAAACTGCTTCTTCCCTTGTGGGTTTTCTGAGTAGTAAGTTTAACAAGTGGTCATTTAAGATATTTAAAACTTGTACCTCTATATCATTTCTCACAATGACATTCCTTCAAGTTTACACTGATATAATTGAATTCTTTCATGTTTTTTATTTGTTCTGCTCTGGCAGCTTCTCTGATTTCTGTCTAAACAGGTTAAAGTCACATCATTGCCCTCCTGGCTGGCAATACCAAGATTCCCATTAGGGCAAGACTGTCATAACTGTACAAATGGCTGTGTTCCTTCTGGATGCAGTCCATTTGTTTACCCTATTTCCCTCATTTAACTGTGTCTTCTCCCTGTCAGAGAGAGCCAGCATGCTTGGGTGAATGACCCAGAGCTGGGACAGCTTCCAACATTTGCCTGGTTCTGGCGAGGCAGGGCCTGTGTGCCCATCCCGGCAGAAAAGCAGGGCAGCCACAAGGCACAGAGGCTACCCCGGCTTTGGGCATCTCCGTGGGGATGGGGCCAGGTGGACCTGGCATGGTGGGGAGCTGGGATCTGGCCCTGCGGTGCTGCCGTTGGGACAGGGACCCACAGCCCTGGGGGCCTGGGCAGGGAGGGGAGCCCCAGAGATGGGCAGGGAGAGGAAGGGCTGGTGAGGACTGCAGGGGCCTGACTTTTGGGCACAACTGGTTTTGCTTTGCTCTTCCTTCACCGACCTCCTGAGAGAAGTGGCTGCACTTTCTCTGTTGCTGGCAGGATTCTAGTCCAGAAAAGAGTTTCAAAGTTAAGAAAGCAATCTACCTTGTTACACCTACGGTGAGATGTGAATATCTCCTGCCCTTTTGCGTGGGCTGACTGCCATTTATTTGCTTTGCTGATAACCATGAAACCTTCAACTTTGGCTGCCTTCACTCCCTATTGATTCCCTTCTGAAATCAACAGTGGCTTTGGTCAATACATGATACACACTAAAATCCTGAACAACTTTCTGCTCTTACATCTAAATGAATTAATTCGGAATAGGAAGCTGGTGGGAGTCAGAAGTTTAAAAAGTGCACATAGTACTGAATTTAATTTAAATTGTTTTGATATTTTTTCCAGGAAGAAACCTTCATTTTTACCTTGCTATATGCCAAGGAAGAAAAATCTGATTCAATTTTTTTTATGAAGCCATTAATGATAAAATACATGCTGTTTAGTAGGAAATTAGTTTTCACATGAGGTAGGAAAATCAGTTTCTATGTGTAAATTGACAGTAAATTTGACAAGAATATGCTTGTTTAGACATTAGAGAAACCTTAACTGCTTTCTACTAACATCATCTTTCAGAAAAGAATGCCCAACATAGCCAAAGGGGTTCAGACTGTATTCAGACTGATAATAAGAACAGTGTTTTTCTCTACATTTCAGAAAACACTGTGCATAAATTCCCTCACTGATGTGTTTGGAAAGGTAATAGTCTTAATTTCTCACAGGTTTCTTTTCTCAAATAGTGTATTAGAATGGTAAATCATAAGATACATGTTTTATTATGATCACACTTGTCCTCAGATGTGCCTCAGTTCTCTGCTTTTAGCTTCCTCCTGAATGCCGGTTCTCAAAACAGACCCTGTTTAATACTCGCAAAGTTGTGAATGTCCTTACAGCCTTGGGGATTGAACTGGACAAGTGAGTGCCCCACAAAAATGGCTCTTTCTATCGCACAGAAATTATAGCTCATCTTTCATGCCTAATTTCCCACTGACTTTGAGAGTTGGGTTCATATGCAATTTATATTACATTATTTTAAAGCAGACTATTTAAAATACTCTGTGATGAAGTTCTCACAGCATTTTAATTTGCTAGCAGCTGTCAATGAATTTTGCTGTTTCCTCCTTTTCACAAGAAGCTTTGCCTTTTCCTAGTTCCCTAGTGAAATTATTCTTCTGCTACTGTGACAGAATTAGCATAGTTCTCACAACATTTCATTAGGGTCTATTAAATACTTCCTTCTAATTGTGTGATGAATTGTGAGTTTCATAAAAAGAGTGCCTAGGTTTCCAAGGGGGAAGTCAAAAGCTGGCAGTGCAGGGTTTTTTTGCTTATATGGCAAAGAGCTAAAGGCATCCCTATAATTTAAGAACAAGACAATGTGTTTTTGGCATGTTCAGTTCTATGAACTGCTCTGACAGACTGTCTTATTTCTGAAAACATCAATTAGCCTGGTCTGTAACACAGTCAATATTTAAATATATTTAATTGGAGTGTATTACTGAGGCAAGAGATGGCTTGATGGTCTCTCAGGACAGTAATAGTCATAGACTGTGTTGGTTACTGTCCCTGGATAAATCTTCATGCTTAGCATACGAAATATCCCACCACTCAACAGCAACAGTCTTGTCACAATGATTTTCCATGTGGCACTCAGTCAATTTAGAACTGCCTTTGACACATGGAGAACTGTATAGTTACGGAGAACAAGGGGCTCAAAAGCTAACTCGGTATCTTTCAGAGAATTATTTTACAGGAATTAGCTACTTACATATGTTCTACCTGAGGGTGGAATAGTCACTTCAGCATCCCCCAAAAGTCTCAAATGCAGGACTCCCTGTAAACTGGCATTCGTATCTACTATACATGAAACTTCTAGTTGACCGTTTCAACGAAATCATAATTTTCTAATATCCTGATTCAGCATTGAAAGGGCAAATTTCCATCAAAAACCTCTATAATTTTCAAAGTGTTTGGCACTAAAATCCCTCTTAACTTTAACTTCAAATAATATATTATCAGTAACAGTTAAGTGAAGGGAAAAAGTATAAAGAACGTTTAATAGGACTGGATTTTCTTGTTACAATTGTACAAATTCAACAGGTAATTTTTTCTTATTACTTCTGCTAATGAAAGCCACTAAATACTTCTAAAAGTTAAACTCTTGTACTTATCAGAAGGGCTAGAAAGAAAAGAAAACTCTGATCTCATACCTCATACTGCACCTTCTATAACTCTTAGAAGTGCCAAACGCAACCTTGGACTTTCTCTTGATGTGGGGAGAATACAGGACGGTGAGGTGAAGGAAGGAAGTGGGGCTCCTTTCTACTGGCTATTGCCATAGCTTCTGCATGCTTTGGTAGTGACAGTGCAGCAATTTGTTATCCCTCTCAAGGCATTTTGTTTATATAAAACACAACCCTGGAAGGTCATTGTGTGCTTAGTCATAGTGGAGATGATCTCCACAGGTCCTTTCCACAACATCAGCCTCTCTGTGATACACTCCTAACAAGCCCATTTAGAAACCTGTTAGTTCCAATCTCCACAGCCTCACTTCAGACTCTATCTTTTTGTTGCAAGTTGATAATTTAGGGATTTCCCTGAAAAACACAGCTTTTCCAAGTGTATTTGCAATGATGTGCCTATTTTCTGACTAGATAGATAAAATCTCACTGCATTTGGCATCAATTTTTTTGTTTTGAATGGGAAAGATTTAAATTCGGTACTCTGGATCACAGCCCTCAATTTCCTTTCAAACCCGAAACTAAATGTCTATAGCGGAAACTTGACTGGGTGTGGGATTCCCTAACACACAACACTTTGTAACCTTTTCTAGAAACCGTGTTTCATGATTCAGCATGGTGAGGTCAATATTTTACAGTAATAAGCACTAAGATGACACCAGTTTGTGTGGGCTGCATTAAATTTGGGCTAAAAAAAAAAAAAAAGGAGCAGAGAACCATATAATTACAAAGAAATAGGATTCACTGTATGGTGGGGAAGGTTTCATGAGAGCTCCTGAAATGCAGTCATTACACATTTTTTCCTACAAGAACATTTATATCTGCAAAGTTCTTCACTGATGTATTTCCAAAGCTGAAGCTGGGTATGTTCGTAGGTAAGGGTGTGCTAAACTCTATGGATACAACAGTAACCAGGTCACCTTTTATTTGGTTTTGACTGCGGCGTAGATGATCAGGTTCTGAAGTATAGGAGAGCTGAGTGTTAAAGTCTTGGCTGCAGCTGAGACTTCTCAGTGGTACAACAACTTGTGGCACTTGCAGTTTCCCGATAGAGCTCGATGCTCGGCATGTGGCTGAGTATTGTGGCTTAACAAGTTATCACCATCAGAAGTCAGCAGTGGCTAGCAAATTGGCAGGGCTAATGTCATGTTTTGAAAACATGAATTCTCTTGCAGCTATAGTTACTTTTGCAGTTCTTGTTTGCCTGGCTCTGGGTAATTGCTAGTTGGGATGGTTCCACCTATGGTCATTGTGAGTTTGGTTTCAAGATGTGCAATAAAGTTCAAATCATTGACCTTGGCTCCAAATTAAAGGATGATTTTGTAAAATGTTCTCTTGCTTCCTCACCCATTTAGCAACCTCCTTGACCTCTGGGGGCATGATTTCCCTGAAATGCAGAGATAAACCTAACTTTGTTTCCTGATAGTGGAGTAATTGGTGTATTGTTCTAGTATAATTTGAAATTATTTCTGCTTTGTATCACTGTTCATGGAAACTTTCAAAGCTTTTTCTTCATTTATTTCTTCATTCAGTTTTTACCTTGTGCTCTTTCAAAAGGAAAAGCAGAAAATACTTCTTAAAAATATTAGAAAATATAAGCATCTTCTTGTTTTTCTCTGACACAAATCTTTACCAGCATGACTTCAAATTACCTCCCCCATCATGCCCTACATGTCAATTAACAGCTGATCCCATTCTCCACCCCCCCGTCTCTCTTTTGCCTCTGAAACAGTTTATTTTGTTTCTCTGGACTTTGAATACACATTTTTGTGTTTTAAAAAGAAGCAGTGTCTGATTTTGGCAGTGACAAGAAATCAAAGATATTTTGTAGTTCTCTTTTAAGAGACAGTTCTTATTATATATATATATTTTTTCAACAGCTCTTGATACTAAATAAGAATATTTTTTAGGCTCTCAGCACTGGCAAACATTACTAACAAGAAGTGATCTAAGTTCTTCATATCATGCACTGCACTTCCCTCTTTATCTTGCTATATAAGGCTAACTTGCCTGCACAGGAACATTATTTAGATTTGGAAACTATAATTAGGTAACCAAATGCTAATTGTAGTATTTGTACCTGTTGGATATGTTGAGACTTTTTCCTTGTTGTCAACTATTTCTCAGAAATTATGTACATCTGTGACAATCAAAAATGGGTGGGAAGTTGTGTGCTACAACAAGGTCCAGGCAAGCCTTGTTAATTTGCCTTGTTGCTTAATATTCAATCCTTTTCTGCACTCCTTTGGTATGTACATATTACTCCCATTTTGAAGGTAGCTGGAAGCCCATTTTGAAAGTAGCTGGAAGCAGCTTTTAAAACAGAAGATCTTGACTTTGCTAGAAATCCAAGGAAAGAAAAATTGCTAGTATAGCCACAGAATTGTCATCAGTGATGGCACAAAACAACTGCATGGCATAACACAGCCCTACTGAAGGATGCAACCAACTGGGGTGGCAATGGGAAATCTGCAACATGAAGTTTCAATGTGAGATGTGTACTGCTAAGCAAATAAGGAAATTTGATTCAAAAATGCAGATTAGCAACAAAAAATGGTTAAAATTAATCTGGAGCTGAGTAAGCAGTTCTGTTAAAAAAAAAAAAAAAGGTAACCTTTACTTTAGTGTCTGACTGATGAGAATACTATTTTCTTCCACTTGGAAGTGACAAAGTCTCATCTGGAAGGCTTTTGCCCACTCTTAGAAATGGCTCTTAGAGAGACAATTGGGATAACAGCAAAAATTTAAAACCCAAGTTAGGGAATGCTATATGAAAATACATATTGATATAACTGGATATAATTGCAGCAATAGGGTAATATACTGCTTCAGCAATCAGACACGCAGAGTGTAAGTAAGTGTAGGCAGTATTGATGATTTAGAAGAATCTGTTCTGGTCAAGTCCTCAACCAGTTCTTGTATTAAATGCCTATAATGAACAAACTAATTTCATGTTTAGCCTAAGTCCAGCAAACCCCAAAAATTTGTCAGGGGTAAGTCTGACCCATTGCAACAGTCATAATATATGGGTTATTTTCATGTGCACATAATATTTTTATTTTCATTTTGAAGTTATTAAATTCCTGCTAAACTGACAAAGCAACTGAAAAATAATGTGGCACAAAACAACAACTTATCAGAAACAAATACAAGGATAACTAAGTTGTTTTCTGTATCTTAGTCTTGCTGTGCATGGGTTTAGCGCAAGGACATGGAACATAACACCTCATTCTCAGCTGTGGTCCTTGCAGAACAAGGTCACTGCAGTGAGTCATGGCAGCAATGGAGCAGCAGCAATAGCAGCAGCAACAAAGAACTGAGTTTCCCCTGCTTTGTATGTTTAATTGTACTGAGTTTCCTCTCACCTGTCTTTGTCTTCCTTCATTTTAATAAGGAGCGGAACATTTGGTAATTGTTGAAATGTCTTTGCTTTTTGTAACTACACCTTTACAGTTTACAAATTCCATGTGTCTTTATTAATTTCCATTTGCTACCTATGTTTTGTTTGTGAAAGTAGAAAGTGAATGATAGTCATAAAAAGATATGGACTAGAAGAGCTTGAAAGAGCTGCCAGCAGGTTCTGAGTACAATGCTCACTATATGAGGGCTGAGCACTGTTCAGGCACAAGTCCCTGACTCCTTCTTTCATGACACTGTAGTCAATAGTAGCAATTTTTTAGGGTTATGTATTTGGGTAAATAGAGATAAATACTTAACACTGGAATGTGATGATGCCCTTCTTGCAGTTGAAAATGGTGAGTGTGGTGCATCTTTTCTTCAGGCTAATTAACACTTAAATATGTTAATATGTTTCTCAAGGATAAACTTACCATTAGTTATACTTAGTTTTATATTTCTCCCCCCATATCCCACAGCTGGTCTTGAGGGTATAATGCTTAGGCACATAGCCTGGCGTTATTCAGTATATTCAGAAATACATACAGCTAAAAGTAAGGAATGCACTGTGTAATCTTGTAGTTACTTCAAAGTAGTTTTTTCTCTTCATTTTTATGGCTGAATAGGTCTGAATGTGTCACCCACCTCGGTTCGTTACGCATTCATTTTCACTGTTGTTCACTCTAATGTATGGAGAGGTTTGAGACATGAGAGTGAACCTATCGAAGGAGGGAAAGCAAGGTCTGTTGGAAGGCACAAACAGATTCTAAAAGATCTCAATTTCCAGCTTCCTATTTCTGTGACCTCCCAGTTTAACTCAATGGTGGTTCAAAACAGCACTCCTCACAGTGAAAGCCCTCTAGGTTGCCTCCAAGGTGCTCTGGCACTGGTCTCCCATGGATGTTAGGACCACCTTTATTTTCCTCTCATCCTCCAAAACTCCTGCATCTGACTCAGCATTCCCAGTGCCTGCAACCTCTCAGTGTTTTTTAGTGATTTCTGAAAAATTTTCTCTGATTAAAATCTTTACCGCAGCTTATCATGGGTACTTTTAGCACCTGAGTGCATTTTGTTTTCCTATGGCCATGCTTTTTCTAAGCACAGAGTAGGGCCTGTGTGCAGTTTCTGAGTCATGGTCGTGTTAGCGATTGCCTTTAGTGGAAATGCTGTTTCTGGACTCATGTTGGCCAGGGAACCCATTTACCCTCAGTTAAGTCATAAAAGGGTCCCAAAGAACATCTTAAAAGTTGGATGGAGAAGGCCGTAGTAGAAAAATTTCATTTCTGGTAATGTTTGGAGATAAAGCAAAAAAAAAAAAAAAAATCACTTCTGTCTTTATTTTAAATTTTTGAAAAGTATTCACAGCATGGGAGACTGTCTGAACCACATACAGAAATACTTTGCTGAGCAATCTGGGGCTGCATTAAAGCAAGGATTAGTGGGAGTTTGAAGCCCTGCGGTGATTACTAGTATTCTTCAGTAAGCCTGTAGCATTTTCTCCACTCAAAATAATTACACCGATGCAAGAAAAAAGGAAGGCAATCCCACTTCTTAAATGAATGCACTACATACACAAATCATTGTGTGGCACTGAGAGAGCAGGGGTGGCAGCAGGTTGGTTTGACTAACCAAGCCAGTCAGGTCAATCTGCTCTAAAGCAGCAGCTTTCAAGCTGAAGGAAGATCTACTCTTGATGGAGGCTAATGGCGAAGTCAACACAAAACAAATTTAGGGCATAAAAGGATGCCTCTGTTAGTGTCCTGCATGGTATTTATATGATTTTAATTTCCATATCAGGCATGTTAATCATCCTTCTGTGTTCCAGTACAAGAGTACACATGGAGGACACAGTTTTAAGAAGGACCAGGTATCAGCTTAGTAGGTTGAAGTTAAATAGTTTGAAAGGGGGAATTAGCCTGTTTCCCAAATTGTCTGTGCTGTTTCTCATATACTGACTTGGCTTATTTTGAGTTTGGGGTCACTATCCTGTGCTGCATTTATAACTACAGAAATCTGAATGTTTACAGGATAGTAAAGAAAGATACAATACTAAGAATAGTCTTGGGACAGATTCTGTGAGTGATGTTCCTTGGGTAGGAAATCCCAAAGAATGTGAATTATGTGCATCTGCCTAAAGCTACCTGAATAACCTCACCCATGCCAGGAATATTTTAAATGCTGGGTTCGCTACATTTCTCTGGAAATACTGTATTTCTTTAAGCAGACAAAGATGACCTTTCCCAACTTAAGGTAATGGGGCATCAGAAGTACTTATGAAATTTAATAGGAGGCATTTTAGTGGACTAGTAATATATGAATAAAGGCATCTTGCCTATAAATGGTTATTTTTTTACCTAGGAAAGTGTGAAATGATAAAATTCAGTCCATCATTTCAGAAAAAGAATGTTCTCAGGATTAAAATTCAAAATCAAAATGAAAAACTGCCGAATGGTTCTGAATCTTCTGTTACTACAGAAAGGTATTTAATTCCTGAAACGCCCTTGGACAAAGTACCCTGTAGTTTTAAAGTTATGTACATTTACTGCAGTGGAAACAGAGAAAGTGTGCCTATGTGTGTTTTTCTTTGAACTTCCTCAGCTGTACTGAAAACACAGTATATGTCTCTGGTAGAGTGACTCTTCCATTTCATATTTATGGGTAAAGCAGTACCCGAAACCAATGGCAAAAGCTAGTGATCTTGTAGATGAAGAAAACGCCCTGTAATTTGCTATGGGCATCACAACTCTTGGGATTTTAATCTTTATTCAAAAAATATATGTATTTAAACCCAGGATCTCCATAAAAAATGTTCAGACCACATGTAGACAAACACTGACTAGACAATTTACCGCATCCTATGCAATTCACAACTCTAAAAAGACATTTAATCTTTTTTTTCTTTTTTTAACTTTTTTTAAAAATGTATTTTTCCATAAATAGTTTGCTTCTAGTTTTAGCAGTAAAGCATTTGTTTGGATATGAGTCTAGACATACCGTGATTTGAAGGGAACAGGTACATTCCACATGTCCTGCCAGAAAATCTATTGATTCCCTAGTTAGTGCCACTGCTGGAAAGAGCAGGCTAAACAGAACAACTCAGTGAGTGAAGGGATTAGCTCTGCAGGGGAATCTTACTCTCTGGATGGGAGCAGACTATTCAAACTAGATTAAGAAATAGAAAAATCTGCTGAAGGAAGCAGCAGATGGGTGTCTCTGGAGACATTCTGCCCAAAGGCTGATGTTTTCAGTTTGACTGTCACACAGGTACCAGCAGAGAGACACAAGTGTTGTACTTTGCCTTGGAGTCTTCGTACGTTTTATCAAATGATAGCTTGATGTACCAAAATAAACAGTCTCTTGCAGCAGAGTTTGGAACTCAGGTATTCTTTTTTCTCAGAGAGTGCCCTAAATGGCTTGGCTAGAAAATGACATTCCTGACCTAGTAAATATTGAATTTCTTTACAAAGGTGGAACGGCTCCAGTAGAAAGAACTAAACTCACCACATTTTCTTCAACCCCAAATAGTCTGTAGATCTGCTATGAGAGCTCTCATCCAGGCAGCAAAGGAGGAGGGCTTGAACTTTCTCTGAACACAGCCTGGGACCCAGGGTTCTGATATTCTGTGTTAGTGTGTTAGTCATGGACTTGTTGACTAAAGAAAAAAAAAACAACCAAAACTCAAATGGCTGTCCTGTCATGTTTTAAAAGAAATCTATAAAGTTAAGTTTTCAAGTGTCAGGGTTGAGAAGGATTTTAAAAATCATTACTCGCACTCTCTGGTGCCCTTGTGTTGATGTTTGGCCTCTCTTTGGGTCCCAGTTCTCCTGCAGATTGATATACAAGCACTTCCCTATTGAATGGGAAGACAACCTAATAGAAAAGGGCTTGAAAAATTCTGATGTGCTCAGTGTTGTCTTTCTCTTGTTCTTTCTTGGCAAGGTCTGTTTTCAGGCACCCAAATTTTCTGTGCAAAGTTTATGGGAAAGAGGTACCAACTACAATAGAGAATGATCCCATTCAGGACCAAATAAGGGAACTAGATGTATGCAAACCCATGAAGACTGCTGAGGGAGCAAATTTTCCTCTTTGAAAGGTCATAGGTATTGAGGGAGGTTAAAAAAGACAAGCGTCACACATATCTTCAAAAGAAACCAAACGAAATGGCAAAAAGGAAAACCCAGAGAACTACTGGCCTCGCCTCAGTCTCTGGGAGGTTGTGGAACAAATGGTCCTAGAAGTCACGTCCAGGCACACGAAAAACAAGATGGTGAGAGAGAACAGCCAGCACAGACACATCAAGGGAAAAATGTGGCTGGTTGACCCAAATGAGTTCGG